>JAREIK010001166.1:597500-897500 GCA_029783825.1 Sapria himalayana
ATAAAATCTTGACTAAATATGATATCTCATATGATCACTAGAGAGTATCTGGTAGTAAAATCTTCATTCATAATCCCAAAAGATGAATGTTTTAAAACTTGATGACTACATGTCCATTCATCTTCATTGGCCACTACCATGAGAAGTTCAAGTATAGACTATAAGATCCTATAGCCAAGTATCTTGTTTAGATGTAATTTTTCTAAATGACTAATTAGTGAATAATAGTCATCTAAGTAGAGAAGTTAGTAAACCCATAAAGATTTCTATTTGTATAATCTAGTGTTAGTCCCTTCAAGAGATTAGTCAAATCAAGTGAGAGCAATTGGGCAGCCATTTATTGATTCTAAGCCACAAGATTCACCTGATTATTTTGAGCCTTATGAAATACATATTGAGGAGGTAAGAACCCATATTTTTGCTAAAACTAAGTAGGAGCTAACTGTTCTTGATGTTGCATCTCAATATGAGCTGAGAAGATTATATTGATCACATCAGTTATCCTCTAAATTTCATAATTATATATTATTCACAAATTTAGGTGAAGTCAATACTTTTCATGAGGTCATCTTTCTTGAGAATAAAGAGATATAGCTTCAGGCTATAAAGAAAGAGATGAAATATCTTCATATGAATCAAAGTTATGATGTAGTATTCTTACCTAAAAAGAAGTTGATGACATGAGATACATGAGTCATTTAGTTGATGGCCAATTTGGGCTCATTAATCATTGCAAAGAGAAATAAAGAAAGTACATTGTATGCCACTTAAGCAAGAGTCCCTACGGATCATATAAATATTATTCATCAATATAATAATATTAGTCTCTAACAAGGAAGACTTTTCATGTGAGTGAGAAATATCAATTGACCATGGATTATTCTATCATTTGACCATGGATCCCCTTATGATGAGTATGTGGACTATATAGCTGAAAATTATCATAGAGCACATTTCACTCTCTTTTATTTTTGAGGAGATTAAATATTCTTGATCTTATTCATACCAATGTTTGCTCTATATAGAATAGATTACTCAATGGAGCCTTTACTCTGTCAAATTTATTGAAGATCATTCTTGGAAGGTGTGAGCATTTATACTAAAAACAAAAGATCATATCTTTTCTATCTTTAAGGATTTGCACACTAGAGTTGAGAGACTATAGAAAAACTAACCTTCATATGTTCTAATAATGAGAAATAATACAAAAGTCAATTTGATATCTACTATGTATCTCATGATATTATAAATGAAAAGATGCTAGCCAAGAGGTTAATTAAATAATATAATTGAGAAGATGAACCAAACTATTGAGAAGTGATTCTGATATATTTTTTCTCATATGCATTAATGAATTTTGGGGAGAAGCTATGTATATAACTATTATTATAATTAATATATTCTTTGATGTTGTCCTAGATAGAGATATTCCCAATAAAATCTTGATTAATAAAGATAATTTTGGGGAGAGGCTATGAATAGAAGACTTGGTCATGTGAGTGAGATAGACTTTTAGTTTCTAGCTAGAAGAAATATATATAGTTCAAAAATGTCATATAGTACATTTTCACTCTTTTACATATTTGAGAAGATTGAATATCTTAGATCTTATTTATACTAATGTCTATTCTATACAGAGTAGAATGCTTAATGGGCTACTTTACTTTGTAATATTTATTGATGATCATTCCAGGAAAGTGTGGGCATTAATACTAAAAACAAAAGATTAAGTATTTTCTATCTTTAATGATTTCCATGCTAGAGTTGAGAAAGAGAGAGTAGTAGGAATAGTGGTCTCAAAATGTTTTGATAATGGGAGATAATGTAAAGGTCAGTTTGAGAGCTACTTTGTATCCCATGACATTAGACATGAAAAGATGCTTGCCAAGAGACCTAAATTAAATGACATGACTGAGCAAATGAACCATACTATTTTGGAGAGAGTCTAGTGCATGCTTTCTCATGCACATCTTTCCAAATAATTTTGGGGAGAAATTATGTATATAACTATTAATGTAATCAATATGTTCCCTACTACTATCCTAGATGTAGACATTCTCAATAAAATATAAACTATAAAAAGATATCTCATATGATCAATTGAGAGTATTTGGTTGTAAAATCTTTGTTCATATATAAAAGATGAATAATTGAAACATGATAATACTACACATCCATGAATCTTCTTTGGCTACTATCACAAGAAGTTCATGTATAGACTATGAGATTCAATATCCAAGAAGTTTGTTCAAAGTAGAGGTGTGATATTTCTAGAGAACTAAATTAGTGTATGATACTCATCTAATTAGAGAAGAAAGTGAACACATAGAGATTCCTATTTGCATAGTTCTAGTGTTGGTTACTTCTAGAGATCACTCAAATCAAGAAAAAGTAATTGAGTAACAATCTGATAATTTTGAACCACAAGATTCGCATAATAATTTTGAGCCTTAGGATATACTTGTTGAGGAGGTAAGAAACTATATTTTAGATGAACATAGGTAGGACTTAGTTCTTCTTGATGATACATCTCAGTCTGAACCAAGAAGATCATCTACATCCTACTAGTTATCTTCTTGTGATTTATGTATTATTCAAGGATGTGAGTGAGCTCAAGGATTTTTATGTGGTCATCTTTATTTAGAATAAAGAGGAATGTCTTCAGGCTATGAAGGAAGAGATGAAGTCTCTTCATATGAACCAAACATATGATTTGGTACCCTTACCTAAAGGATAAAGGAGCACGTGAGATAAATGGGTTATTTTGGATATGTCTGATTTAGGCTCTTTATTCATTTCAAGGGGAAATAAAAAGAGTATATTGTATACTACTCAAGCAAGAGTAACTAGAGATTAGATAAATTCTATTCATCAAAATAGCAACACTAGTCTCTAGCATGAAAAGATTTGATCATGTAAATGAGAAGGATTTCTATTTTCTAGCTAGAAGGATTATCCCATCATTTAACCATGGATCATCTCTTGATGAGTATTTGGACTATATGGCTGAAAAAAACCATAGAACACTTTTTCACTCTCTTTCATCCTTGAAAAGATTAAATATCTTCTATCTTTTTCATACTAGTATATATCTACTATATGTAGAGTAGAATACTATATGGACATCTATAATAAAAGTAAAAGATCAATTCTTTTCTATCATTAAGGATTTCTATACTAGAGTTGAGAGAGAGAGAGAGAGAGCAATACAAAAATTGATCTTAATACATTCTAATAATAGGGAATAATATAAAGTTTAGTTTGAGAACTACTATGTATTACTTGATATTATACATGAAAAGATACTAGCTAAGATGCTCGATTAAATGCTATTGCTGAAAGGATGAACCAGATTATTGAGGAGAGAGTTTGGTGCATGCTTTCTCACATACATCTTTTTAAAGAATTTTGTGGAGAAGCTATGCATACAACTATTGATATAATTAATATGTGTTCTATCCTTGCTCAACATGGAGATGTTTTAATAAAATTTAGACTAGAAAAAATATCTTATATAATTACTTGAGAGTATTTTGCTATAAAGCTATCATTCATATCTTAAAATATGAATGATTAAAACTTAATAATATTGTATGTTTATACATCTTCATTGGATATTATCATGAAGAGTTCAGATATAGACTATGGGACCCAATAGCCAAGAAGATTGTTAGGAGTAGAGATATGATTTTTCTAGAGGACTAATAAGTGGATGATAACCATTTAAGCGAAGAAGAAAGCTAACTCATAAAGATTCTTGTTTGCATAGATCTAGTATTGGTTCTTTCTAGATATCAATAAAATCAAGAATAATAATTGAGTAGTCATCTAATGATCATGAGTCATAAGATTTACTTGATAATTTTGAGCCACAATATATGCATGTTGAGAAGATGCTGGACCATATTCTAGCTGAAAATAGGCTTAACCAAGTTGTTTTTGATTATACATCTCACTTTGAGCTGAGAATATCATATAAATCATACCCATTTTTTTCTAGATTTCATTATTATGTATCACTCATGGATACAAATGAGCTCCAGAGTTTTCATGAGACAATCTCTCTTGAGATAAAGAGGAATTACTTTAGGCTATGTTGGAAGAGATTGAGTCTCTTCATAAGAACCAAACTTATGATCAAATATTTTACCTAAAGAGAAGTGAGCTCTGAAAAATAAATATCTTTTTAGACTAAAACCCAGAGATGATGATTTTTGATTGAGATCCTTGGCTTAGTTGTTAGTTAATGGGTTTAGTAAAAAAATTCATTTTTATAAAATTTTTTATCACATAATGAAGATGTTTATTCGAGTAGCTGTGGGTCTAACTATAAGCTTGCATTTTGAAATTAATCAACTCATTTTAAAAATAATATATCATAGTAGAAGGAAATGGTCTCGTATGTAAATTGAAAAAGAGATTGGATGGACTTAAGCAACCTCCTAGGTAGTAGTAGAATAAATTTTATATATTCATCGAGTCTATTGACTTTTAGCTTACCTCTTGTGATCATTGTTTAATTGTTACTCATTAGTTAATGAGATTGACTTATATTTTTATTATAAATTGATGACATGCTTATCATTGGATGTAATAGATTAACAAGCTATGGAAAAGTTAGAAAAAATTAATGAAAGATTTAAGTCCAGTTAGTTAGATTCAAGGGATGAGCATCTTCTAGGATAGGCCTTTTAGGAATATCTAATTATCTCAAGAACATCATATCAGTGAAGTTCTTAAATATTTTTAATGAAATAAGCTAAGTCGATCTCAACCCCCATAGCCAAATATTGTATGTTGAGTACTGAGTATACTCTTCAAACTTAAAAGGATAGTAGAAACATAAGGTATATTTTATATTTATTAATTACCAATAATGTTATGTATTTTATAATTTACACTAGACTGGATATAACACATATTGTTAGTGTTTTCGGGCATTTTCTCTCGAATTCTAGTAGATATTACTAGTTTGTAATAAAATAGATATTAAGATATCTATGAGAAACTTCCCAACAATCTTTGTGCATAGGTGAGCTACAACTAACACTTCTTAGATACACTAATTTCGATATGAATAGTGATTTGGATTGACATAAATCCATATAGGGCTATGTAATAACCTTTGAAGGGAGAATAATATCCTAATAATCTAAGTTGTAGAAGCTCATAATATTATACAACACTAAGGATGAGTTTATTATAGGTATTGAAGCTAGTAAATAAAATTTATAGATGAAAAAGTTTCTCAAAAACATGGGTGTGTGATAGGATGCATACATAATACAATGTGACAATCATAGTATCATACATCTAATATATGTAACTCTCATACTAAAGTAGTATGAGAGTTACATATAAAAGTGAAACCCTTAGGACACCGTTCTATAAAATCCCCACATCAATTAAGAGTTAGTTCATCTAATATATGTATAATAAATTAACTTATAAAAGTGTTCATGTTTTTGACCTATATGAACATCATGTTCACACTATTAAATTTACCTCATCATTTTATTTTGATGTATGCATTTTTCTTGCACATTAAAACCATAAGAGCTATCACTTTCTTCCTACTATTATATGTGAGTGTGTTTTGTGGCTTACATACTATCATTCACCATGATAACATGCAAAAATATACCAGGGGTAGTAAAACTTTAATATCAGTTTTAATTAAGTACCAAACCCATTAGTAACTAAAATACAACACAATCTAAATATAAATCAATTAATTTTGTAGCTATCACTTGAAATAAAATACACTAACCCTAGATCTTAATGTAGCTTGATATTAGGGAAGAGAAATGTTCAAACAAGATAATTCAAAATAATTTTTATTGAATTACAAGTTCCCAATGAAAACCCTTAAAAGTATCTCGGAATCAAATCATAAACCCATAAATCTCATTCATGCAGCTTGGATCTACCCCCTAGGTGCATTAAAAAAGTTGCATCTCTCCCCTTAGGATTTATGCTTGTGCCTTACATCTCCCCTTTTTTCAGAGATCTCTCTTAGGGTTAAGCCATATTGTGGTCCAAATCCTAGCCCTTTTCGCTTCTCCTTTCATGCTCTCGCTCTTTCAAATTTTCTCTCCATTATTTCCACTTTTATACATGAATGACCATGTATGATTTTTAAGGGGGAAGTTTTGACCTCGGGGAATGTTATGACTTTGGCTTTGCCACTTGTTCAATATTTCAAATACCAAATAAAACTATTTATTATGGTGACTATTCATGATATATTCGTATAGAAATAAGTTTTAAAATAAACAATTTCACTAAATTGTAATTTTTGAAGGATTGTGATGAATAGTAGTGAAATTGGATAGTTTTTAAGCAAAATGTGAGACTTTGTGGATTATTGAGAAGGATGAAAGAAAAAAGTCATGTAAAGTCATAATATTCATTGTGTTCTAACTTTTTTATACCTCATTGAGCTTATATGATAGTTTCTATATCTATTTTTTGCCAAAGCTCTATACAAATAGTCATGTCAATCTTTATATGTCATGACATATCACCTCTTTGACATAATTATTTCACTATACAACATATTTTTTGGCTATGAAACTTTCTTGGAGACATAGTGCTATTAGCTCATAATATTTTTTATGGCTATAATATTAATTATATATCATGACAATTAAGTACCCCACTGATGTTAAAAATTATGGCATCCTTCAACACAATGACTTTCTAAATACAGAGCTACCAAGTCTAAGCCAAATTTCATGGTATTTTTTCCAATACTATGAATTTTCATTACATAATATTTTAGAGAGTAATACTTGAGTTGTAGTTATTTTTAGAGCTATGCCTTTTGATCTTGAGATATAACAAAAGTCATGGCCTATTCCTAGTACCATGACTCTAGGTTATAAAGATGAAATATTCAAGCTACATTTATTTTCTATGTCATGAATTAGTGTTACATATGTAAAAAATATAGTCATTGTCATTACTAGTACCATGACCATCTGATGCATAAAAGCGACCAAAATCATGGCTTATTCCTAGTGTCACAACTTTGTGTTCTAGAGATGAAATGTATAATCACTTTTATTCCTAGTGTTATGGTATTCTAAAGCTAGGATGAGACCAAAGTCATGGTTCATTCCCAAAGTCACAGTTTTATGTTACAAAGATGAAAAGACAAAGTTGTGACATTCCTATAAGTTATGACTTTTGACTTAAATTTTGTACCTAGCTAATCAAGTATAAATTCCCAAAATATGAAAAATTGAAGGATTCTAGGACACAAGAGAAACGATAAAAATTTAAGGTTTAAGAGCATAATTTTGCTCAACCCTAGGAGAGATCCACAAGCAATTGAGGAATGCAAGGCACAAGCATAAATCCTAGGAGGAGGGGAGCATGAATTTCAACTCCACCTAAAGACAAATCTAAACCACATGATTCAATATAGTGGATTTAGAGTTTGATGCCTAGAACCTCTTGAGAGATGTCATTGGGAATGCAAAAAATCATGGGATATATTGCTAATTATCTCATGTGAACTCTTTCCCAATGTTAGGCTAAATTGAGGTCCAAAATTAATATATTTGATTTCATGTGATGGATACTTGATTAATGAATAATTTAATATTTAAATTTTGTTATAGAAATAAAAGTACCATTAGTAAGATTGGGCATGTTATCGTTATGGATAATGATATGTAAACTACAAAGTACATCATATACAATGGTAGGAAGGAAGTGATGGACATTCTAATTATGACATCTGAGATAAACCTATACATCAAAAATCAACATTGAGGTAAGTTTATTCAATTGAGTATAGTATTTATGAAGCTAAAAGTATGATACTTTTTATAAATCAATTCATTATGCATGTTCAAAATAACTAACCCTCAATTCATATTGACATTTTATAGAATATTTTTTAAGAGTCCCACCTTTATATAAGAGTCGTGTGTCAATATGGTAGATGGTGATAGGTAAGTCATAAGACATACATGATTGGAGTTGACTTGTAAGGTAATGATAGTTCTATAAGTTACTTTCTATCAGATGACTACTTCTAGTGATATTTGAAGGAAAGCACATATTAATTGTGCGAGTAAGGTATTTATGAAGCCAAAAGTAAAAATATTTATACTACCACATAAATTTATTCTTATATGATAGATGAGATTGGAGAATAACAATCCATATACAATGTAATTGTCAAATACAGTTGACAAGTTAGCTAGAAGATATGAACTTTTGAATAACCCTTGAATAAGCATGATTTATCATTTCGATTGGTAAAGTACTAATATGATAGCTATGAGGGGACTATCATTGAGGAGGGCCCAATAGTTGATTATTACCATGTATATCAATAGGGCACTAGGGCATTTCCATAATAATCCTACATATGTTTTATAACTAAGCATAATAATATTCAAACTATTTAGATAATACATCATGCATAATAAAATGAACCAACCATAGAATCTAAGATAAGTCATCAAAAAACTCAATCTTATCCATTTAACTAGAGCAGTTGTTGACTTATAGTTGGTTTATATAATTATTACATAATCTATATGAGATTGATATCTGGACAAAAATCTACTTTACTACTTGTATAACTTATATACTTATGTGACTAGTTGAACGAGAAACCTTTGCCTAACAAGATTTTGGAATTTTCCATAATTCTAAAAATTAGGATTCAAAAGAAAGACAAAATAAGTTTTTGGCATCGTTGCCAAAGATTTTTTAGTTTAGCTAATCAACTTTAGTTGACATAATTATCCTTGAAAAGGATAGTTCAGATTTTATTAATTTGGATATCAATATCTTAAATTTATACTTCGATAAATGTGTAACTTATTTATCTTTCATTTTATTTTTTTTAGCCACAATCAATAGACCAAAATTATGGGACTCACCTAACACCTTGGGACCTAGAAAGAGTAAATTAAAAGATGAGAGTTTCAAGAGTATAACATAAATGTGCATACCCCAATATTTCAATATAATGAATCCTATTTGTTGTCAAGTAGTAATTTCTATCTCAGACATAATTGTAACTTGTATTAGTTATATTATCAAAATGCAGAAAGCTATGGAGATCTGAGATCCACTAACCATGAAGAGAACACATTTGATAGCTCTCATATAACCTTTGAATTTTCATTTGAAGATATAATCACCAAGTTGCTAATTAATAGGAAGAAGAGTGACTGAACTAGAAGAAGAATGGGTAAGACAAATAAAAATGAGACTTGAAGCTGCTAATTTGGGCAAGCTTAAAGAAAGTGTTATATCAGAACTATAGTGTTTGATATGATTATAGTCAATGGTGAAAAGGAAGTTAAGGAAGTCGAAGGAGTTATGATACATCATAATGTCATGGCTAAACAAAGGATGATTTTGGCACTCAACACCAATGATCTATGTGGAACCTACAAGGAGAAAATAAATAAATGACTAAATAAAGAAATTGGAAAGGACTATTGAAGTTATAGATGAAGTGAAGGATTTAAAAAATGTATAGCTATGGATGTTAAATATTATGCTACTTGGCAGGAAACCCAAGAATTTTATTTCTTACAAAGTAAGATGAAATAAATATACTTACTCACACAAATAATTTTACACCCATAAAATTTATGCATAGAATTCAAATGCCATTATGACTCATTTACATATTTACAAAAAATAAGTAGTAGTCATACTATTTAGACACACTATGACAGTCAAACCTAATTGTAGCAAACATTTATGAAGGATGGATTGAATGTATAATTTTTTTATATAGAGGGGGAGTAATTACTCAAGGATGAGTAATCACTAAGTATGTGAGTATGTTAGGTATGTAAAATACCAAATAAATTTAGTTGTTTGGTATGTCAATTATTAATAATGTGTTTGTATAGTAATGAGCATTACTATGAACAATTTCACTAAATTGTGATTTTTGACAAATTATGATGAATAATAGTTAAATTGAATAGTTTTTTGAAATATGGAACTTGATTGTTTGTTAAGAAGGAGGGGAGATAAAATTCATTTAAATTCATAGCATTCATTGAGTTATGACTTTGTTACACCTCATTGAGCTTTTAGGATAATTTTTTCATCCAATCTAAACTGAAGTTCTACACAAATAGTCATGAAAATTTTCATACATCAAACTTTATCATCGTGTTGATATAATTATTTTACTATACAATATATTTTTTGGTTGTGAAACTTTATTGGAGTCACAAGAAAAATAGCTTATAATATTTTATATGGTTGTAAAATTTAATTTTTCATCACAATAACTAAGCACCTCACTGGTACTAAAAGCCACAACATCCTCTAGTGTTGTGAGTTTCTCATTACAAAGCCACAATGTCGAAAAAAAAGCCATGACATTATCCTTAGAGCCATAGTATTTAGTTGTAGCAAGTTCCAAAAAGTAAAACATGAGCCAAAATTATTTCCATGACCATGACTTTTTCTCTTGAAAAATATTAAGTCATGATCTATTGTCAACATAGTGACTTTGGGCTATAGAAGCAAAATATATAAGCTACAATCATTCCTAGAACCATGACTTAGTGCTATAGGGGAAAATATGTAGTCATGACCATCCTAGCATTAGGGCCAACAGATACATGAGGGAGACCAAAGTCATAATCTATTCTTAATGCTATGACTTTGTATTCTAGAGATAAAATATATAGTCACGACCATTCCTAGTATTGTGATATTCTATAGCAAGAAATATACCAAGCCATGAGTCATTCACATAACCATGACTTTCTATTATAGAGATAGAAAGACAAAGCCATGACATTCCTTTTGTGACTTTGACTTAGATTTTGCATCCATCCATTCGAATATAAAAGTACAAAACTTGAAAATTTGAAAGACAATTCTAGGGAATGAGAGAAAAGATGAAAATCTATGGTCTGGGAGTAGAATTTTTCCTAATCCTATAAGAGGTTCATGAGCAAAAGAGTGATGCAATGTACAAGGATAAACCCTAAGAAATAGGACACTAAGAGAAAATCTAAGGCACACGACCAACTATTATGAAATTAGGATTTATTCCTAGACACTCTTGAGGGCTATCATTGAGAACACAAAATATCATGTGATATATCTCCAATTATCTTATATGAATTCCTCCCTAATATTGAACAAAATTAATGTCTAGAATTTATATTTGATTTTGTGTGATGGATGCTTGATTAATGAATAATTTAATATTTTGATTTTTTTTATTATTTGGTTATTAATGGACGTTCTATTTATGTAGAACTGAAATAAATATTTTACTATTTATACATTTATATGTACTATCATGGTGGACGACAATATGTAAACAATTAAACATATTAATAGGTAATGGTAGAAAAGAAGTGATATGCATTCTAATTGTAATGCATAAGACAAACCTATTTGTTAAAATCTAATATTGAAGTAAGTTTAATTATGTGAGTGTGGTACTTAAGAAGCCAAAATCATGAACACTTTTATAAGTTAATTCATTGTGCATGTCTCATAAAAACTTTTCTCAATTGTTATAGGTAATTTATAAAATGTTTTTCTAAGGGTTTTACATTTAGAATTAGAATCATGTATCATCATAGTAGATGGTGTTATATAAACCATAAGACACACAAAATTGGAGGTGAAATATAGGGTGGTGATAGTCTTGCAAATTATTTTATGTAAAAATGAAACATATATGTATGTAATGGTAGGAAGAAAGTGACAAACCTTCCTATTGTGGAGCATAAGATAAACCTATATGTCAAACCCTAATATTGAGGTAATCATATGAGTATGATACTTACAAAGCAAAAAATGCGATTGATTTTGTAAGCTAATTTATTGTGCATGTCTTAGAAGAACTTCTCTCAATTGACGTGGATATTTTATAAAACACATAAGGTGTTTTATAAAATAAAACATATTTGGATGTAATGGTAGGAAGGAAGTCATAGTCTTTTCCATTGTAATGCATGAGACAAACTTATATGTCAACCTAATATTGAGACAAGTTTAATCATGCGAGTATGTTGCTTATGAAGCCAAAAGCATGAAAGTTTTTATAAGCTAATTCATTGTGAATGTGTTAGAAGAACTCTCAATTGATGTGAGTATTTTATAAAATATTTTTTTATTGATTTTACCTTTAGTATTGGAGTCATGCATCATCATGGTAGATGAAGACAACTAAGCCACAAAGACACACATGATTGTAAGTGACATATAAGGTGATGATAGTCCTATGAATTACTTTATGTAATATGACTATTACTAGTGAAATTTGAAGAAAAATATATGTTAATTATGCATGTATGACACTTACGAAGTTAAAGTATAAACACATTTGTTACCACATCAATTTATGTCTATTGATACATGTAGTCAGAGAATAAGAATGCATATAGGAAACAAATGCCAAAGATAATTGAAAAGTTGCCTAAAAGGTATTGAATTATGAATGACAGTTGAGCATGAATGGTTTTCTATTTTAATGATAAAGTATTGAGGGGATAGGAATGAAAAGACTATCATCAGGGAGGACCTAGTAGTTGATAATCATCTTATATGCCAAAAGGGCAATAAGACATTTTCTGACCTTCATTCTATAATGATGTATAATAATTTAAAAACTATTTAGATAGGTCATCATGTACAATTAAATGTATTAAACCTAGAATTTAAGAGTCTTACCAAAAAATTAGGTTTATCATATTAACTAGAGTAGTAGTTGACTGATAGTTGATTGATCAAATCACCTACATAATCCCTTTAAGATTGATATTTATACAAAGTCTATTTTACTACTTATATGACCCATATATTTATGAATAAAAGATTCTCACCTAATGAGGTTTTGGGACTTTGTCTAATACTAAAATTTAGGCATCATAATTAAGTCATAATACCTTTCTATAATACAAAGTCATAGAGTTGGGAATGAGTCATGTCTTTGGTCTTATTTTTTCATTAGTTTTTCTTGGACATTGGGAATAGACATAGAGGTGTCAAACGGGTCCGGCCGGCCCGACTCGTTTTTTTAGGGCACGAACTTGCTACCATGCCCAGCCTGGCACGGTTTAAAAACATCCGGGCCCAGCACGGCCCGTAGGCACGGCAGGCCGTGCTGTGCCGGGTCGGGAGACGGGACCGCGGGTCGGGATCCAATCAGACCCGACCCGCGGTATTTTTTTCGGGAGGGGCCGGGTCACGCCCATGCTTGCCCGCGTGAAACCGGCATGGGAAGAACCCGTGCCGGCGTGCCGTGCCACAGCACGGCACGGCTCGTGCCTAACCCGGGCACGGCACGGGCCCGGGCATGGTTTAAAAATGTGTCGGGCCGGCCCAGGCACGGCCGAACCGTGCTGTGCCTCGTGCCGGGCCGGGCCAGCCCGGCCCGGTTGACACCTCTAAATAGACATGACTTGTATATTTTATCTATGTAACATGAAGTTACAATGCTAGGAATATTCATAACTCATACAATTTCTCTTTATAATTGAAACTCATAACACTGAGAATTGTCATGACTTATGTCATTTCTCAAGAGTAAAAAGTTATGACTTTGAAAATAGTCATAACTCAAGTAAATACTCGCTAGAACTCTCTATAGCTAAAAGTTATAGTAATATAGAAAAGCCATGACTTTTGCCTTAGTATTTGTGGCTCCATAATAAATAATGTAGATATTGGAAGATGTCATAACTTTTAGCACGGTGAGATAATTAATTGATGCAATATAAAAATAATATAGTAGTCATAAAAAAATATTACTAGCTAGTATGACCGTGACTCCAAAAAAGTTACACAAGCAAAAATATATATATATTGTACAATGAAATGATTGTATCAATAAGATGACAGAGTTGAGACATACAAAGATTATTATGACTAATTGTGTAGAGCATTGACTAAGAATAGACATTAAAACTACCCTATAAACTCATGAAGGTGTAACAAGATTATAACACAGAAAAATATTATGGTTTTATATTATTTTTTGTTTCATTTCTACCCAACAAATCCACCAAATCTTATATAAATGACACAAAAATCAACTAATTGTACTACTATTTATTAAAATTCATCAAAACTACAATTTTGTGAATTAATTTTATTTAAAGTCATTTTTCATGCAGAACAATCATACATAATCTTCAAAATCGATATTGTTATTTAATATTTGGCATACCAAATAAAATTATATACTAAAGTGATTGCTCGTCACCAAAAAATTAATCCCGCTTTAAAAAATATGCAATATTCTATCCATCACAAACAATATTGACATAATAAGATTAAAGTATAATAGTATCTTGGAAAATATAACTACATATCAATGATGTGAGAAAGGCCAGTTGTATGATTTTTTCTTAAGATCAAACTCTATAAAGGTAGAATCTAATATAGAGTGCTCAAATTATGGTATAGAAGTAGATGATTTCTCCAAATCTCCTATGTTGGTTACTACATAATATAATATCTTTTCCATAATTTTATTCAACACCCCTTATCTTTTCCCAATGGAGATCAATAAGCTTTCAAAAGATCTCATTGTAAAATATAATTATTTTTGATTATCACTACTTTATCCCAAATCCTCAATCCACATGTTCTCTCAATTATGTGTGCTACCACTAATTATTTCACCTCTAATCAATACCATTTTCTTCCATTCCATTTCTATTGACTCAACTCCACTAAATAATTCAACACTTCCCATCACCCTAGTTTCAATTGATTTCATCTCTTTTTTCAAGAGTTTATGAATCTTATTTTCTAACTTCTCTTGGATCGTGAAAAATAACATTTCTTTCTTATAAAGGTGTACTTCCTATATTGTATCTCATTTTTAAACTTCTTTTGCTATTGCTATATGGAGGAATTATATCTTCTTTTTCAAGTATACCTCCCACTATTCGAGTTCCAAATGCAAGTTTTCCAAAATATGAAAAATATCACCCATTGTACCCCATTGTGTAGCTATAAAATTTTCAATGTGGGGTTTCATTTCTTCTCATATTTCTCGACTTCTTTCCATAGCTTCTATGTCGGATTTAGAAAAGGATGATCCATATTTCCTAATATCTATTGATTTTTCCCCTTGAAGAATTATTCTTAGAAAAATAATTGTATCTTCTCTCTTTTTTTTGATGCCCAACAATGTTAAGAAAGACACCCTCAGACATAATTCATTATTATCATCATCCATTGGGACTTCCTAGGAATGATATCAAAATTTTATTATGCCTTTGCTATGATTCCTAATTTTTAAGATTTGGCAATATTTCAACAACTTTTTGGGCAAGGGTCTTTTATTCAACTATGAATAACCACCAAAATAGCTAGTATTTTTCGTATCTAGTATATTGAATACTATTCTCACTTTCTGACCGAAGCTATTATTATTTATGTTGTTACTTAGAAGAATTTTTGGGCAAAATTCTTATTTTATACAGAATTCAACATTTGAAGAGTTACTAAATAATTGTCAAATGAAGCATATGAATTACATATTTAAGCGGAAAAATAATGCACAATGATATCCAGAAAAACACATCTCCAAAAATCTCAAGTTTATGTTTTTGTTCTTGGTTTCTTATTTCTAGGGTTTTATTATCTAAAAAAAATATCTTAGATGAAAAATTAATTTTTGGGTATTTTATGTTTTATGGAGTTTGTATGTGTGAATAAGTTTTTAGAACACATTATTAATATAGATATTGTATAAATTGGACTTTGTGCTTTTATGTGGATATTAGATTATTTAAAAAATTGAATTGTGGATGCACACAATTAAATTCTAAATTTATGTTTAATTTACTAGTGCATTTAAAATTCAGAATTTATTGGAAAAGAAGAAATATATACTCAGAGTTATAAAACTTGTGGATTCATTATTTTGATTTATTTGGATCTCCATTTTATAGGAGCTATAAAATATCAAAATTAAATATAATATTTAATTTTATACATATAAATATCATAATTAAATATAATCTTTGATTCATGGGCAATTATAAGGTCATTCATAATTAATCAAATTATTTATAATAATTTTTCTTTAATGATAATTAATCTTTGAAGGGAATAATATAATATTCATAATTTGTAGGACTATCTCATTAAAAATCTTGCCAATAAAACTCATTAGCATAAAACCCTGACAAATGGAAAAAGAGTATAACACTAACATCAAATCATGCTCCCCTATCACGTCAACACCTTTATCCTATAACTTTCCAATTCCATATATTAACTTCTTGAATGGTGAAATTGATAGTTGCTTTATAAATAGATGTACTTAATTATTACTTGAGTATATTTACTAGACATCAATTTCATCATTCTTTTGGAGCTCATGTGCATGAAATGAATTTAGATAAAATATGTTTGGTTCTATCTCATTTGATATAACCCCTTTTAATTTGTGCAAAGCATGTTGCATTATCTTGAAAGAAAATTATTATGTTATCTTTGATAGAGGAGAGTCCACATGATTCTTAAATATGATGGATCATATATCTTAACAATATGTATTCAAGATTTGCCTCACGAATTACAAGAATCTCTAAATAATTTGATGATGTGGTCACCATTGTTTGTTTGATAGATTTCCATGAGATGATAGTTCTATCATATTAAAAATACACCTGCTTTGTGATTTGGCTTTATATGGATATAAAAGATATCATTCATATGCATATCCTATTAGTTTTTATTTTGACCCATTGAGTAAAATAGTCTTGTATGAATAATTCCACAAAGATACGATATTACATATTTGATTCTATTTAAATATCTTCTAGTTAGGGAAAAATTGTATCTGACTAATAAATTAATAAAAAAATAATATATTGACAAGTATAATTAGCAAGGAATATAAGTGCACCAATAGCACTAAGATATGGTATTTGAGGACTAAGTAATTCCTCACCATATTTACATGAATAAAATGAGTCTCTTTTCATATCAAGTGATCGAATAACCATATGATAGCTTAACGAATGTGTTTTATCCATAATAAAATACTTTAAGACCATCATTTAGGTTGAGCCCAATGGTAATAATAATTTTGTATGCCATTGGGGAAAAAATTTACTACAAAAAAACCCAACATTCATTTTGTATCCAAATTTGATATAATTTAAACTATTTAAATACACATGACATAAATTAAATAAATAAAACCATAGATCTAAGATTGATACCACAATCCAAAATATCTATTTCACTAGAATTAAGTTGTTTCACTATTAATTGATTGAACTATTGATATAATTTCTATGAGATCAATATTGGAATAAAAGTCTTCTTTACTACTTGTTTGACTTGTATACTTGTGAATTATTATTAATGGGATACCTTCATCAACAAGTTTTTGAGACACTACCTAATCAATAATGTTATGTAGCATAACAAAGATGAAATAAGTTTTTGGTACAATTGTTAGGGTTTGTTTAGTTTGCTTAGTTAGCATGAATTAACACAATTGTTAGGGTTTGTTAACTTATTAGGAAGAAGGATTGTTGAATTTTATATTTTGCTAGTAGATTTTTTATTATTTTTATCACCCTTTTATGCCCCAAAGATGTGGGACTGGGATTGAGCTAACTCTTCTAAACTTAGAAATCAAAATAATCAAAAGAGCAATTTTCATATGAAAAATGGATAAAGATCTTATGTATGGAATAGTAGTAATAGAGAGCCCCTAAGGCAATAATGGGCAAGCTATTCAACAACTCATCCATAAATACACATTGGGAGATTATGGGTGGCTTGAAATAATAGATAATTATATTTCAATAGCAAACTTTTCTGAGCTGAAATCCTATCTTATTACTATGATTTGTAGTACTAGTACAACAAAATGGTATCATAGGATCCTAATGGACTTGTCATAATGTTTTTAAAGCTATGAAACATACTAAAGATGAGTGAAGTTATCGTCCTAAAGTAATAAGGTTACATATATTCCCATTTTCATCAAGGCATAAAGAATAAAGTTGATTTTAGTATTTATCTTGTAAATAAATTGAGAGTTGGGGTGAAATAGTGAGAGCATTTCTCACTAAGTTTTTCCCACCTCAAATTACTTCTTAATTATGAAGCAAGATAAGCTAGTTTTAGCAAGATGAGTAAGATACTCTATATAATGTTTGATATCATTTTAAGCAGTTGATGAGGAGATGCCCTCAAGGCACACCCGCATTATAGTTCTAAGCCTAAACTTTCTACAATATGCTAAATTATATGATAAGGTACATAGATGATGTAGTCGTAGGAGGTTCAACCACGAAAAGGTCGTCAAAGAATACACACTACTTATTTGAGGAGCTAGCAAAGAAAAAATACCAAACTCTAAAAATCATTCCTTTAGAAGAAGATAAGTTGGGAGTTTGATTGTTTCACCATAATTAAAGTAAAAATGAAAGCTCTCCTAAGGAATTTTGACACTTAGGAAGAAATGATAAGCAGATCAGAGAAGATTGCCTTTTTACATCTACATGAAATAGTGGACTTGGGTCCCATTTATCTAATAGATAGCTATTTTACAACTCACATGGTCCATTTTTAATAAAAAAATAATGTTTTTTTTTATGTTTGTTTAAAAATTGATATCAACTTCTTATTTTGATGTGAACACCCCAATAATCCATATTCATAATAAATTAAACTATGAAAATAATAATTAAATAAATACACATAAAAAAATTATTCCCCACATTATTAATTTAAACCAAACATTTATATGAAATATTTAATTAAGAATAACTATTCTGTCAAAAAAAACTATTTTGCCCAACATAGTCAAACCCGAACAATTCTCTCCATTTTCCCTATTTGGGAAGACCATGATAAGTCTTTGGTTTAAATTTTAAAATTACTCATCATAGAAAGTTTAGTTTCTACATACCCTATCAACTCATTCTCATTCCTCACTTAAAAAATTATTTCTCAAAATTTTGATTTTCTCTACAAATTGAATTTTTCCTAAAAATTATCTGAGTTTTCTTCTTTTCCCTCCTAACCAGAAGTTCCACCTTGAATAGACTAATTTTTGAGAGTAACTATAGTAAAAGTGTCAATATTTCATTCCAACTAATATGCTTCTCCTAAATATGTATAATCCTAGGAAGTAGTTAGAATAAAAGTAATATAAAAAGGGATTTCTCAGAGAATCCTATCTATCTTGGAATTAGCACCTAAGATATCAATATCAAATTTTCTGTATCTCCTCGAAGGAGAGGGTGAAATCAACATAGTCATGCACCTCTTCCTAGTCATACAATATGTCTTATCACTACTAGGTGACTTTGGAATAGTGAGTGGGAGTTGCTTTCCAGTGGAAAGTGGATCATCCACTCGAATATATAAAAGTATATGTAATCAGAATCAATGCTTATAATTTTCGATTCAAACTAACCCTAGCTTAAGTAACATACATAAAAAATTCTTTTTACCCCTTATTATAATCATTGACCCTTTGACTAATTTATATTGGTCTTCTCAACATTTTCTCAAAAGATCCATCTTCTCAAAAGATCCATATTATCCAACATCTTAATGATAAACAAGTTCATCCGAATATCTAGAACATACAGAATCAATTGACATCTTATGTTTATTTCTCAACAAACATCCCTGATACCAAATACCCTCAAAGTATCACCATTATTCATTCTTACTAATGCATTGTCATGGGATTTGATGTCACAAACCAATTAGAATTTAGAGAGATAAATAAAATAGCCATTAAATTAACCACCTAGTCACTCTTTTAACTAAATTTGTTGGACAATCTAATGCCGCTTAATTTCTCCAGTTTTGATTCATCTTAATTATTTTGATTCATTGTCCTATATTATTTAAATCCATTGACCTGGATTATTTAAATCCATTGTCCTGGATTATTTAAATCTCAAATTAAAAGTAGTTATTTTTATTTTCCATGTGAAATATTTGAATAATTCTAGCTTAATTATTCTAATTCATGAGTTAATTATTTTTTTATTTCATCCCGATGAAAATAACTTAGGTAATAGAAAATCAAAAAAATTAAATTGCTCAAAAGTTAATCAACCTGCTCTGATACTACTTATTCATGGCAAACTAGAATAGAGCTTGAATTCCAAGCCTAGTTTCAGAACTATTTTAAAAACTAACATTTTGGTTAATTACTTTTTTACATGATTAATTCTTTTAACTCTGTGACTTTGCCCTTTGAACCAATACCAAATGCAATGAAAACTAAAATTTTGTGATCTTCATAAAATATATTTTTCATCTTTTAAATTATAATTCTATCGCAATTTTAATTTAAATGTGATAGATTTCAATTATTTAAATCTCAAATTAAATGATTAGTTGTTTTTATTTTCTAGGTGAAATATTTGATTAATTCCAGCTTAATTATTCTGATTCGTGAGTGAATTATTTTTTTATTCCATCTTGAAAAAAATAACTTAGTTACTAGAAAATCAAAAATATTAAATCGCCCAAAAATCAATCAACCTGCTCTGATACAACATCTTGGGGTAGACAAGAATGGAGCATGAATACATAGCCTAGTTTTAGAACTATTTTACATTCCAACAATTAGGTTAATTACTTTTATATGTGATTGGTTCTTTTATCTTTGTGGCTTTGCCCTTTGAACAAATACCAAATGCAATGGAAACTAAAATATTTGTGATATTTCAAAAAATATATTTTTCATCTTTTAAATTAAAATTTTATTTCAATTTTAATTTAATATGTGACAAATTTCAATTGTAACTCAAATTAAAATTTGAATTGAGATTTTTAAATTTTCATAAATGCACAAAAATCAAAAACAAATTCTGAATTCTACCCAATTTTAATTACTATAAAAAATTAAAATCTCAGTTTATCAGTCTCACAGATACATTTATTTTCTATACATACATATACATACATACATACATATATATATATATATATATATATATATATAGTGTTGAATTGTTACTTGATTGTGTTGAATGTGAGACTGATACACACACACACACACACACACACACACACACATATATATATACATTTATCAGTCTTAGTTTAAAATTTGAATTGTTGATACTTGATAGTGTTGAATGTGATAGGTTTGATAAAAATTATGGTGTAATTATGAAAACTTTGAACTCATAAAGTAGTAACTTAGCGAAGCAGGTAGAGGAGAACAATCCACAGCATTGTGTAATAACAAAGTTTGCAAAAAAATGTTGAGATAAAATGACAACTAATAATATAATATTATTCAAATATAGGTTAAAGGAGAAATTCATTAAATAAAGTTCAATTTAGTATTGTCACAAATATATAAGTTTTCTCATCTAGCATGTGATCATATTGTTGTAACTAAAAAATAGAAAACTATAATCGAGTCAAAGACTGAAAAAAATTGTTAGGAAACAAAATAAAGAGTGAGTCATTTCTTATATACCTATATGTTCATCAAATATGAAGGTTTTTTTAGATGTCAACTTGTGAGAACACACATATACTTGTTCGGTTTGAAAAATTATGAGAATACTATGTGTCATGTGAACATGCATGGACACAAACATGGTCACTAAATCTTGATGTTTATTAATATGTTGAACCAGTTACAAGTTTCCAATGCAAGAATTGATATATCCTAATCACTTTAATTCACTATTTACTGACAATATACGTATAATTGATGTTGAACTATATGTTTTTAATGCTCGAGAATGGATATACCATTTATGCTCAAAACAACCACCCATAAGGTCTCGACATCATCAAATAGAGTCTCAATTTATTTCAATATGACTCATTGTTTTTTCATGATATAAAGTTGCCCATAATTGGGCTTTATGAAAAAATCAATTACCTCTTCCATGATTTTAGTTTTATGATTATATGGTAACATGATACCTTTCATCTTATTGTGATTTTGATTACGTTGGTTTGTAATATTAGTATGATAAACAAACTATGTTGAAACTAAGTTGTGTACTTGAATGCCATGATGAAGGTATTTTAAATCACATCAACCATAATTATGGACTTGTGAGCTCATCATTATTTACATTAATTTATAGGCCTAATTTTTATGTTCATTGCAAGATAATTATTTGTACATATTATTTTGTACTTCAATTTGAAAAACAAAAAGTAATAGCAAAGAAAAATGAGTTTTCCACCATACCTCAACAAATGCTAAAATTGATATTTCAAATAAAAGAAAAAATTCACAGTAATCAACATCATAACATCTAAATGTCATAATATACTTTTTTATCCCAAAATAATTGATTAAAAAAGATTATAACCCTAAAAAGCAACCTAATTATGAACCCTAAAATTGGAAATACCTAAATAAACCCTAAAAAAAGAAATAATAGAAAAAAGAAGAATAAGTTCTTCAAAAACATAGTTGAAAATATTGGCAAAAAATGCCTTTAGAAATGTTGACAATGAAGACATAAGAGTTGATGAGAATGAGATAGTTTTGATAAAGATAAACATCCATAAAGAATTTTTATGTGTTTTTTTTCTTGTTTGATCTTTATTTATTTATTTAAAAAGTGGCATTTTAAAATCTAAAGTCAAAGGGTAAACTTGTCTCATTGTTTTCACCACACTTTAGGAATTATCACACTTTCCCACCCTTTCAATTAATTTTCTACTCCACCCCATCCTTTTGCATAATTTTACCAAATAAAAAAAATAGAAAATAAATATGAGATAAAACTTTCAACAAACTTGACAATAATTTTTACAGATGTGGTATGCAATGGCTTTAGTCATGTATCTATCGTATACCCAAATTTGTAGCCTTCATTTACCAAGCATCAACAAAAGAAAATGGGAAAAAGAGAGAAATAAACTTTACCTATGGTGATGGTATATACTAACATACTATGATATTTATTTATTTTAAGATCCTAGTGAAAAAAACTAACTCTTTGATAAATGGTGAAAGCAATACCATTGAATGATGTTTATTATTTCTTTATTAAGATAATTAACATATCATCTTGCTATTACATCTACTATATTAGTATCCATATTATGCTTTATTTTATTTTAGTTATATATGAAATTTTTGAATGATTGAATCCTAATATGAATGAGATGATGTATGTCTTATTGGCTATGCAACCAAAAATATTATTTTTTGAGAAAAGTGATAATTTCTTGACTTGGCATTAACAAATGTCAATGTATGTACCATTATTTTTGATGTAATGCAACATTTGTGATAAAACTGTAGCAAAGGGTATATTAACTTCTAACTTTTTGAAGATGTTGAGAAATTGGTTAAATTTTTTTTCCATTTTACAATTTCTAAACCACCATGGAAGAGGAAGATTAGATTGGAGAATTTATTGAAAATCTTTACAATCATTATTTAGCATGCCATCTTTTTATTCATTATTTTTGTTCATTTGTATTTGCTCCTCCAATCCTACTTTTTTTATGCATAACTACTAGTGGAATAAGTTAGGCTATAGATTCTTATTGTCCTGTGACTTTTGAAAATGTTACAACATTGGATATCATAGCACTAGGTGGTGTGAATTTGGATGTCACTATATTATCAGTGACAACCTCATCTTCTGCATCAGGTTTTCCTTTTGATTTTTCTCTATTTTATGTCCAATTTCTTTATTATTTCTACGTGTTATGGAAATGAATCTCTTAGTTTTTTTTTGTTTTTTTTCACCCTCCCCCCAATACCCCCTTACAAACCTTAGGATAGATGCATACGACAAACTTCTACACTGGTCAATTGGCTCAGTAGTGATCACGACCAAGAATGTTTACCATTATAGTTCTTATGAGATCTATTACATTATTGATTGTTTAAACGCATCTGATGAATGAATCTCTTAGGTTTTTCCTTTGTATCAAATGTTAATTTGTTGGCATTCTTATCTTTTATCATGAACACTAATTGTTCAATTTGATTGTTAATAATTTTTTTTGTCATGTCCATGTGATCTAGCCTTGTTTCTATCCTTTTTATTTAATTTTCTTACAGACCATTCTTCCATCTATCTCTATTAGTAGTGTAAGGATGCACTCTTTAAATAATGACTATCTTACTCCATTAGATTAGTTCTAATTGGAACTTGAACCTCCTAGCATTTGGTATCCCATCAAATTGCTTCCAAAGTTTTTCTGATATTACCTCATATTTTGCTGCATATTCTATTAGCTTCCATTTGATAAATTCTTATGATTTATCGCATTGGAATAATAATATGTATTAGAATTATTATTAGGTTTGAAAACATACTCTCTATTATATAGAACATTGGCTTTCTTCATTTTATAAATCAGATCAAAATTAGCAACTTCTTACTTTTATAAAACTATCATTTGTCTCAAACTAGGTGTTTTGTCGTATTGGACTTCAAACTTAATAAAAAATGCATCTGGTTTTATCTCTATCACCATTTATTTATCCAACTCCAATACTCTAGTTGTTTCCTTCTATTATTTCTTTATTTTGGTGTTTAATAGTTATTTTTGATCAATTATTTAAATAGAAAATGACTCTGTTTGATACTCAATGTTCTAAATATTTTATATTGTTCGGCATGTTTTTGATGACATGTTTGCATGTATTAGAGAATTTAATGGATGAATTTCAAAAATTTTTTTTGGAAGGTATACGAAGTATATTAGTAAAGTCAGAGCTATTTGGATTAAAATTGGAAAACTCGATGGGGCAATATTTGGAGGGGAGAAAAGCAATGAAAAGTTGTGATATTTCCTATGTCACAACTTAGTTGCACATTCACGAAACTTACAAAATAATTATGGCAACTTTTCTTGGACATAACTCTACAAAATAAATTATTGTAATCTTTGCATGCCACAACTCTACCACTGAGTTGATATAATATTTTCACTATGAAACACAATCTTCATGCCCATGATATTTTTATGGAGGTAATGTTGTACTAATTCTTAAAAACTATTAAAACTATGAGTTTAGTTTTACATCATGGCAATCAAGTATACCACTAGTCTTATGCATCATGACTATTTTCAATGCCATGACTTAATTGATATACATAAATATTATTTAGTCATGACTATTAGACTAAGTGTTTTGAGGCATAAGCGTAACAGTATTTTATGCCATGCTTATTTATTATAGAAAGCATTTAATTCATTCATGACTATATCTAGTACCATGACTTTGTGCTCCTAAGAGAAATGGTAAAAGTCATGGTCATATCTAAAACTGTAACTTTGTGTTCCTAAAAGAAATTTTATCAATCATGGCCACATCTGACACCACAATTTTTTATTCTAAAGAGAAATTATATTAGTCATGGTCATTCCTAGTACCATTACATTTTGTTTCAGATATTTATTATTTTAGTCGTGGCCATTACTAGTGTCATGACATTTGTACTCTAGAAGAGATACAAAGAGATGATAAATCATGACCTGAAGCTAGCACTGCAACTTTGATCATGAAGAATCGCATAAAACCCATAAGTGTACAAGTAATACATAGAGAAAAAAATGAGAGGTAATAGAATTCGAGTCAAAAGCCATGAAAACCCTAATCAGTGCAAATCCAACCCTAATTTAGGGGCAAATCCAAGGCAAAAGCAAGAAAGAATTATTGGGATTAGGTTTGGAAAATTAGATATTCATGAGTATTGTCATTGGGAACCCTCGATTTTATGAGATGTTCCTCCAAACATCTCATGCAAAATCTACCTTTAATGTTTGGCTAAATTTAGATCTAGGACTAGTGTTATGAACTTATGTATGATATATGTTTGTTTATATAATGATATATTTAAAACTAATATTTTGAGTTTTTACTATATCACAAGTTTAATCATATTGGTCATGATGGATGATAATATGTATGTTACGAGACACACTCATGTGGTATGATAATTAATTAATGATAGCCTTTCTAATCTTAATGACATAGAAATTTTGAGATTAAGATAAATTTAATCATTATGAGTGTGATACTTATGAAGTTGAAAGCATATATATAATTATGATTAATCTATTATGCATATTCTAGAAAAACTAACTTTTAAGTAATATGAGAGTTATATAGAATATCTAATCTAAGGTTTCAACATATTATAAGAGTTATATATTGGTAGTGATATATGGTGATAAGTATGTCATGGGAAACATACAAATGAATATATTTCATGTGGTGATGATACCACTACAAGTATTTTTATTTGTATAATTTATATAGATGAGATTCATGAGAAGACACGTATTAATTTTTGTGAGTAATGTGACTTTGTTACATACCAATTTTATGGTTAGGTATATTCCAAAAGCTACTTGGGTGAGAGTCTCTCATCTAAAATTTATTTTGCAAGTATACATGTCATACAAGTAATATAGTAGACACTTAGTCTAGATATCAATCCCACAAGGATTTCACACATTTAGTCTAGATAATTAATAACTACTCTAGTAGATATGATAAATATGATTGAAGTTATAAATTTTAGATAATAGGAATAATTCATTTTTTTATTTATGATAGAATTTATAAATAGTCTTATTGTGATTATGCTCGGTCATAGAATACAAGCTAGATAATTGTGGAATGACTTCTTTCCATATCGACATACAATGTAGTTATTAAATATTGAGCGATTTTTAATGATAGTCCCCTCATATCTATCCTTTTGGTACTTTACCATTGAGATATCACATGATCCTGAATTATAGGTTATTCATAAGTCCTCATCTTTAAGGCAACCCATTAATTTTTCTTAATGATTTCTTCAAATATGCATTCTTATTCTCTGAACTTCAATATCTTTCTTGATGAAAATTGATATGGTAATAAAAACATTTGCACTTTTAGCTTTGTTAGTACCATACTTGCATAATTAATATATGTTTTTGGTTTATAGGATTGTCACCACCATACGAATCACATCTACGCATGCCTTTCTCATGGCTTACCTATCATGATCTCCAATTATGATAGGCTACTCTCACACTTAAGCTTGAAATCTTAGGATAATATTTTATTTATTACCCATCATCAATTGAAAGTCGACTCCTCTAAGACATTCATAATAGAGTGGAATATAAAAGTATTTATGCTTTTGGTTTGGTAAATATCATATAATGATTAAACATATTTTAATTTTGAGTTTTTTCATATGAGTTTGTCTCAGATATCATAGTTTGAAGGGATATCACTTGCCTCCTACCATATATGTGAGTATGTTTTGTGACTCACATGTCACTGTCTACCACTCCAATCATGTATGAATCCACCAATAGCCAAAATCCTAGTCTTAGTTCTATTTAATTACAAAACCATTCATAACCAAATAATATTACAACAAAATATCATATTAAAGTATTAAATATAACATTCTTTATAATAAACATATAATAATATCCATAGATTCTTTTTTTTAGTTTGAAATTGAGAAAAATAACATATGAGACAAGTGGAAATTTTTCTTGTATAAATTTGGGAGCCCAATTTCAAAACTCGATAGAAACTAGGCTTTAAAACCTAAATCCCTCAAAACTCTCTCAAATTTACTTTGATTTGCCTCTGAGGGTGAAAAAATGTGCCAACCTCCTAGGATTTATGCTTGTGCATTTTATTACCATTATTACTCATGGAAAACTATGAAAATGAAGTTGTGGGGCCCTTTAAGTCATATTTTTCATGCCTCTCACGAATCTTTTCTTGGCTACTTAGAGTTTTCCATATATACTCAAGTGTCTAGTGTAAGTTTTTTAATTGGAACTCATAGTGTTGAATAAAAGTTATTGTTTTGATCTTTTGGTTTTATAACACAAAAATTTGGTGTTTAGTATGAGCCGCAAATTTGGTCTCTTTCCTCTACTTGATTGATGCTGCATTGGGAAAAGTGGGTGATGATTCATTTAGCCTCTATAACACAAAATCACAATAATAGAATATCACCATAACTTATGAATTTAGCCTATGTAATCTATTATTGTGGCACTAAGTGTGGCCACAATTTGTATATTTCATTTTTATAACCCAAGGTCATGGTGTTGAAGAATAATAATAACTTTGGTTTCTCTCTTGCGCCAAGAGTCACAACATATGTGTTGGCTATTGCTCGAGTTTGGCTATATGAAATATTATGTGGCCAAACATTATGATGACTGATTAGTTTTGCTTCCTAGGCTTGAGTACTATGTGGTGAGGTAAAAGAAAAGGCATGTCACTTGGATGTTGCTATAGCTTTTAACCTTAGCTGAGTACTTGGTTGCTATGATATAAAATTAATGATCAATGAAAGCTAGGATCATCATATGATTTAGAATGCACAATAAGATTTCTAAAAAAATATATTCAGACAAATCATACCTTCTGAATTTGTAGAGAAGTTTGCATGTGACCCACAAATCTTCCAAACTATCCTCGGGGTGATAGAGCAACATGTGGACACTTTAATCACTAATAAAGTGATCTTTTTTCTCTGACTATTCTCTAAAGAAGAAGTGTTCTAGGGTTGCATTATGTCTCTTTATTTATAGAGTACAAGACCTATAAAACCTAATAGCCATTGGGTCTCCACACATTAGGGTCCAAGTCTATGTGTTCATCTAATGAGACATGAATATAATGACACTATCACTTCCTTTGACTTCAATCTTGTGAGTATATCTTATGACTTATCTGTCTTCATTCACCAAGCCTAACATGCATAAATTCATTTTGTTTTGAACTCTAGATATCTTTTCTAATTAACATCCATATATATCAACATTAAAAATATTAAAAATGTATAATTAAATATTATAAATTCATAATCATGATACAGATATACATAAACCAACTCTCGATCTATTATTTGTATAATATTAGAAAAGATTTCACATGAGAGATTTAATGCATCATCTCATCAAATTGATTGTTCCTAATGATAGTTGACATGAGAATCTAGGCCTGCAATGTGTAATCTAGTTCCTCATATTGCATGTATGTACTATTTGGCTGGTTGATACATCAGCTATGAAATATTGACAGGGAGAAACAAATGACCTAGCTTTTTTTTCGAAAATTCATAGGTGAACTTACATAAAATTGTGCCAAGTGCATTCCCAGGCATGCTTAAGGTTTGATTTAAATTTAAAGCCTTGAGTTTTTACTCAATTTTTATGGAGGTTTTAAGTTGTGCAATTGAACATTTTCGTTCTAGAGGGAAACACATGGAAAATTTTTATTTCTAGTTTTAGTGTTCTTCTTTCTCATTTTAGGTGATTAGCCTTGACACAACAACACCATGAAATATGTTTTAGTTAACTCACATACAATAATGGACTTTGTAATATGCATTTTTTGATATTATTATTTTATGATTTTTTGTTGATGAAACCTACCTTTGTTTAATTTAATATCATATTCATTTTCAAGGGACATAATAATAATAATATTTTAATTCATATGTATGCTTTATATATTACTTTGACAAAAATCTAGTTTGTTTATGTAGTCAAATAGAATCATAGAGGATAATTATTTGTTACTCTGAACTACTAGTCTTCAACTTCTAGCCTCTATGCATTTCAGCCATGGTCTACATGTTTTTACAAAAATTATGAAAGTATTTTTCTTCCAGTGTTTGTTTGGTTTAGCCATTGTTTATGATGGTTTCACAATGCTTTACAAGATTGCATAGGATGTTAAAAACTTTATCATCAGAAAGGACAAAAACTCAACAAAATATGCTACATTATGATGAATGAACATTAACATGTTAATTTAGTTATTTATAAATAATTACTGCAAAAGTAACTAAGTTTGGGATAATCATCACGCACATATGTGCTTTTTGACATATCTAACCTACACATTGCAACTCCTTTAGTGGTGTCCATTGAAATGTATTTGATTTATTTATTTTTCCTTCTTTTCTTTCCTTCTTTGCCCTCCACCCCACCCACTTAAACATTATTAGTATTTTAACAATAAAAAAATAATATTGAAATGCACTTACGATCTTTTTTATTATTTCTTTCTCTTTTTTTTATATTTTCTTTTCTATTTTTTTAAATCTAAATTTCCAAACTTAACATGAAAATGCGCTTAGTACAGAACTAAACAATACAAAAATAAACATCACACAACCTTCAACCTGTGATTTAGTTTACAAGGTGTTGTCAATTGAATTATGTGTATTTACTTTTTTTTCTCTCAACTCATTCAATTCTTCATAAGTTCAACTTAATGCATTTAATGCTCATGAGACTTTGTTACCAAGGATTCTATAAAATATAACTCTTCTAGAACCTCTTCCTCTTGTTGGGCATTTTTAAACACCTATCCAAAATTGAATAAATAATGCTCATTTGCAATAATTTTACAATGTTCAACATATTTTTATTTTGTTATGTTGAGAACCTAGATGATGATATCACTAATTGAAAATTTTCAACTCTGTTTGCATATGCATATTTTAATTCACATGAACAAAATTTGTGAATTGGCCTATTTTATCTTCTACTACATCTCCCTCTTTAATAAATGATGTAGTTTATGTAGTATTACCAACTAAATCATGTGAGCTGGAATTTTTCTTCTCAATTATGTATTCATTTCCCAATGTATTGGAAGCAAAACCTTTTGATTTGGCTTCCCCATTTTATTTCAAATATTTGTTGGTCTCTATAAGCTAATTTGTAATGGTTTTTCTTATTCACACACTTTTTTTTCTTACCCCAAGCAGAGGGTGGGTATGCTGAAAATAGAGGGCTACATATTATTAATTTTTTTTGTTGGAGTACTCTATGAATATTTCAATGTCTCCTTGATTGATTATTTCATATTATCAACTCATTTGTTAATTTCAATGTTAATGGGGTTTTACCTTTCCATACATTCTACTAATACTTTGCTCAAATTTGTATTTGTTTTTCTTGTTGAAGGTGTTTGTTGTGATCCACGTGACTTTGGAAACAAAATTCCCTCCTACATTCCTCCAATAAAAATTTAATTTTCTATAGCAATGTCTTGGCTCACATCATTCAACTCGCTAAGTTATAGTGCTTCTAATTTTATAGCCAAGGAAGTAATCTTAACTTACACATCTAGCTCCTCATTCAAGGTATGTATTCCTTTTACACTAGGATATGGTTTCTATTTTAGCAAATATCTAACATTTTGTTAATATCAAATTCTAGAAACTTCAGTCACATAATTGAAAATTTTTAATGTATAATATGGGTTCTTGTTCATGTATAACATCACTCATAATTTCTAATAATTGCTTCAAGGGCAATGACATCACTACATAAAAATAATTTACTAACAAGAACTACTAAAGTTATGATGTTTTTGATGCTCGTGTATCTTTCCTAACATGGATAAATTTATGTTTCTAAAAAGCTACGAATTCAATGATTTTTCTTTTCATCCAACATGTATGATGAGTTAGAAAGAACATTAAAAAATCAACTTCTCAATATGTACTCTTTTAAATGTTGAGTTGTCTCTAAGAATTCAACCACTTTATTTCCTTTTCCATCAAAGTAAAACTAGAAATGTTTATATGCATCAAATCAAAAAAAAAAAAAAAAAAAAGCTCTTCTTCTTGGAATATGGGTGCATGACTTTTCATACTTCATACTATGAAATATTAAAAGAAGTGACACTAAATAAGGTCTAATAATCATATGTTCAGCTATAGACACAATGCAAAATATGTACTCATTAATAGAGGATACATAAGATCTCTCATAGAATGATATATATTGAAGTTCCCCACTTATAACCCATGGAAAATTTAGTGTTCTTCTTGTGGCTCTGTGATTCTCGATATAGATGAATAACTATTGTGATATCTTCATTTAATAACCAATGTGACATACAAAGGAAAACAACTTGGCATCACCAAAATAAATAAAAACATAAGAAACAAAGCAAAAAAAAAAAAAGGTAAACAAAGTGAAGGTAAGAAAAAAATATGGGATAAAAAATAGAAAATGAAAAATCACTATTACTTTGATATCATCCTCATCAAGGGTGACATTTGATTACTTCACGCAAGGTGTGATCATAAAAATTTATACACCTAAACTAATTTTGTAAGGTAGTCAATTCATGATCAAGAAAGTCCCTTTGATTAATTTTGCAATTATATCATGATTTTGGTCATCCAAAGAGACTATCCATAGCGTATGTGATAAGAAAATAAGTTGAGTAAAATTTGATTATACAAAAGATATAAACTAATTTCTCAATACTTTTTCAATTTTTTTGGAAGTATAAATTATAAAGAAGTTAAATTTAATAATAATCAATTTTCAATGATTAATTTGATAATTTTTTCATGCCCATCTTGAATTTGATTCTTATGAATCATAGATGAAATTATGACACTTTATATATTTGCCTTTGTGGTTTTTCCACTTGACACCCAACAAACATTTCATGAATCCTTAGAACTTTTTTTGCTCCATGGATAGCCTTCCTAAATTATTATTATGCTTCGTATCTCTTTCAATTGTGTTTTCAATATTTTTCTTGACTCCATATAAAGTAAAAGACTCCACTTTTTTAGTTTTATCATTTCTTTTTGATTCTATCCAAACTAAAATTGTTACTTCAAGAAGGTGAGGTATGTGCAACAGACTCTTGCTTTGCTAGTGTATATTTAATCTGAGTCTTTTATATTGAAATTTTTATTTTCTTGGGTTCTTAGACCTTTTGTTATTTCAAATTGAAGTCAATAAGGTCGACTAATGATCTAGCTCAAATTGGTTAAGTTAGATAAGTTGTGGCATTTGTATCAAGTAGATGAGGAAAAGAGATGGAGCAAATTTTTTGCTTTAAAGGTTAAAATTTATGTTGTTGTATCCAATCCTTATTGTGTCTCAATTCAATTTATAACTCATATAACTTTATCAAATTGGTGAAGAATAAATAATTTTTTCTTAGAGACAAGCACCCTAAAATTTCTAAAAATCTTTCGAATCAACTTGGATAAAAAATTGAATTGTTGTGCCTTGATAATTGGATCACTAGGCAAAGTGAAGAGATGAATGAGGGTTATGTATATTGACTGGTGTTCAACCCTCAAAGTACTGAGTTTCTATAAATTTTTTTTTGGGTTTTATCATGAAATATTTTTTATTGAAATTGCTCTTAAAAGCAAAGATTTCACTGAAATATATTTTAAATAAATTTTGATGAATAATAGTAAAATCATTCATTAAATTTTTATATATGTGTGAACTGGATAGAAAGTTGAAATAAAGTGCAAAAATATGAGGAAATCATGACATTACCAAATGTCTTAAGATTTTTATACTAGTATGTGTATGTCGAAAAATTACAGCAACCTTTCTTGGTCATGAATCTACAAATATTTAGCAACATTCATTGCATACCATGGCTCTGCCACCTAGTTGTAGCAATTATTTATTATGCAACACAATCTTAATGATCATGACATTATCTTGGTGTTGTAGTTATATTTGTTTTAAATATAATTTTGGTCATGATATTATTTCTACATCATGATAAATAAGTACCAAATTGGTACATGAAGTGATGACATATTCTTTATATAAATAAAATCACATAAAACTAGGTTCTTTTTAGTAACATCATCTCTAGTATCCATGATTCTGTGTTATAGGAAATAACATTTTCAATCATGACTTCTTTTACCACTATGATATTGCATTACTGAGAGGATTTTCCCCAGTCACAAACTCTATTTTCATCATGATTTGCACTCCTTAGAAGAACTTCTTTAATCATGTTATTTCTTATTATCATGACTTTATATTCTAGAAAAGATTTTTCTCACCATCTCTAGCTACCACATCTTGGTATTCCAAAAAAAATTTTTTTTAGTCGCAACATAATTTTCCACTATGACTTTGTGTCACAAAGAGGATCTTTCTCAATTATGATATTGGTTTCTACTATAACAAAGAGTTCTATAAAATATTTAAAAATCATTTGATGCCACGATTTCAACCTAAGGTCGTGACATTCAACTTTTTGAACTATTATAGTATATGATGGGACCCTAAAGATATAAAATGTGGACTTAAAGAAATTCAAAAAATAAAAGGAGAACTCAAATAACAAATGCAAAGAACATGGAACCACCAAAGGGCATGAACTCCCCCCCTAATTAGGTAAAATTTCAAGTCAAATCCAAGAATGAATAGATAGGTAACTAGATTTGAGACCTAGATCCTGATACAGACTATTATTGGGAACCCTCAATTTGATGAAATGATACTCCATTATTTTCACATGAAATCTTCCTCAATGTCTTACAAATTAGGGATCTAGGTTTTTTTAAGTATATGTGTATGATGATTGTGATTTTGTAATGAATAATTGTGGAATTTCTATGCTTTTAATATTGATAAATACGGATATTAAGTAGAATAAATATTTAGGATTCCACCACCAAATAGGTTTGTCTCTTGACCATGATGGATGATAACATATAAGTCACATAAACACACTCATGATATTGGAGTAGACAAAGTAATAGGCCTTCTATTTCTACCTCATGGGATGAATGTATGTGATGAAACCATAAATTTATATATGTTAAATTGATGTAAGTATGCAACTTATAAAATCAAAAGCAAAAAAAAAAATTTTGATCATTCCATTGTGCAACTTCTAGAAGAAATTGCCTTCAAATGATTTGAGGATTATGTAGAATGTATAATCTATAGAGATCACAAGGAATCACACACTACGAGATATCTATTGAAGGAATATTGAAATTATTAGAAATATAAGTGCTTTATTTCAAGAAACATAAATATGAAGTTATTATGTTTGAGATAATTTTGAGATAAATTTAATTTACAAAATATGAGATACATAGTAAATATAAATCTTTATTTATACACACACACACACACACAATGAATCATGTAGAAAAATGACAATAATGTCTATGAAAAAATTAATAAGAATAATTATTTTTATATCATATGTTGACTTACAAGCTTATCACATGCTTACTTGCATTAATATCATGTGTTAGTATGTATGATTTCCATGTCTTGGCTTACATGAGTGATAAGTATTGATTATGTGCTTACTATGTGTTCTAGTGCATTAATGCCAAGTACTTGAAAGTGTGCTTATTATATGATGATGTGTATACCTGCCAAGGATTGACTTGACATGTGAAAGCTATGTGCTAGCTTACTAAATGTTGCATCAAAAATTAAAAAACTTGGAATCTTGCCAATAAATAAAAGTGATTTGGGGTTCCTAGACATTATTTTGTTTATTTTGTTTATTTTGTTTATTTTGTTTATTTTGTTTATTTTGTTTATTTTGTTTATTTTGTTTATTTTGTTTATTTTAATTATTTTATTTATTTTTGATATTTTATTTATTTTATTTATCTTATTTATCTTATTTATCTTACTTATCTTACTTATCTTACTTATATTTCTTATCTTACTTATCTTACTTATCTTACTTATCTTACTTATCTTACTTATCATACTTATCATACTTATCTTACTAATCTTACTAATCTTACTTATCTTACTTATCTTACTTATCTTACTTGTCTTACTTATCTTACTTATCTTACTTATCTTACTTATCTTACTTATTTTATTTATTTTTTTATTTTTTTATTTTTTTTATTTTTTTTTATTTTATTTTTGAATTCAATCATTACTCATTTTTAAATATTTTTTTGTAGATATCAAGTGAGCATACCTAAGTATGTATACTAGTTATGTATAAAATACACATGCATATTGATGTATACTATTTTGTAGATATCAAGTCGGAAAACCTAAGTATATATACTATTTATATATTGTTTTTGTATACGTTCACCATCAAAATCCATACAATAACAAAGTATTATATAACAGATGCATGAAACATGTATACAAATAAGTTTATATACGAAATCCAAGCATACCTTAGTGATTAAAGAAGAAATTTGGAAACAAAAAAAAATAGAATAATAATGTTTACTCTTCGATTAAGCAATCCATGATAATTGTATAACGTATCTCAAATCAATAACAAATTAAAACTTAAACCTCGAATTAATTTTTGTCGAATCAGTGTGGAGAGATAGATGGCGGAATGCGGAGGAATTCGGTTCTGTTAGAGATGCGTCAGCGTCGAGAGAGAGAATGTATATTTTAGGAAAATATTTATATTTTTAATTATTAAAACATTAAATAAACAATATATATATATATATATATATATATATATATAATACAAAAATGCTCATTAATTTTATTTACTATCAAAATTTTTTCAACAAAATTAATGTGCATGCAGAAAGGTATAAATGAAAATCAAATACCTTACAATTTTTTATTATAATATTAATTAAACAATAAATATATAAACAATAAAAAAAATATGTTTTGCCTTAAAAAAATATCAAATAGGTACAGAAATAACACACTTCATATAATAAGACATAAATGAAAAGATGATTTGTCTTCTAGCTACTCGCCTAAAAGTTATAAAATACTCTTAATGTTAAAAAATATATAAAAATATATATTTTATGGTTATAAATTTTTAAGAATTCATATTAATTTTTACGAAGATAATATGAAATAATTTTAAACGCATAAAATTTCATATTATTTGATATCATTAATAATTTTTAAAATTCAAAAAATTACTTAAAGTTAGAAGATAATTAAAAAAAGTAATATTTATTATTTTAATAATAACTTAATGTTAAAAGCTAATTGTAAAAATATTACTTAATTATTTAATTTTTATAAATTTTAGTAGGATTAAACATCTATGTATTTATTAATAATTATTATTTTATTTTCTTTTAACTTTATTGAAAAAAAATATATTTTTATTATATTTCAAAATTTTCAAAATTTGTATTATTTATTTTTTTAAAAGTTTTCTATAATCATAAAATTTTTTTAATAATTATAATAATATTAATTTTTACTTGTGTATTCATCAATTCAGATATTTTTGAAAATATTTTCTATTTTATCATACAATGAATTAATTTACATTTAAATTAGTTGACATTTTAATGTATGTTAATTTTATTTTTAAAATATCGAAAAAATTATTATACTTATCGATTAATTATTTAATGTTACTTTAATTTAAATTATTTAGTTTCTTGATTAAAATTTTTGAAAAAGTTTTTGTATACTTTTTTTAAAAATTAATACATCATAAAATTAGTTATTTTAATCCTTATTAATATAATATTTTTTATTTTTATATATTTTAAATTAATTATTTATATATCATTTTTTTATGATTTTGCGAGGAGAATGTATCTTTCAAGGATCGCTCATCTATAGACCATTAACATATATTTAATAAATAAAATTAAATAAAATATTAAAACTAATAATAAATTAAAAAAATTAAATAATTAAATATTGGCTAGGGAAATTCCATCGCCATGTTTGGGATTTAATTAGCCAGGGAAGTTCAGTCACTAAATCCATCGCTATATTCAAGATTTAATTAGCTAGAGAAGTCTACTCGCTAAATCCATCAATATATCTTGGATTTTATTAGCTAGGGAAGTTACGTCACTAAAATCCATCACTATATTCAGGAAGTAATTGGCTAGGGAAAGTCAATCGCTGAAATTCATCGCTATATTAAGTATGTAATTAGCAAAAGAAATTTTGTCGCTAAATCCATAACTATAATTTCGGGATATAATTAGCTAGGAAAATTACGTCACTAAAATTCGTCGTTATGTTTAGTATATAATTAGCTAGAGAATTTCATAGCTGAAATCTGTTGCTATGTTAAAGATGTAATTAACTAGAGAAATTTCATCGCTACATTCCAGATTTAGAAAACTAGGAAAATTCTGTCGTTAAATGCATCGGTAATTTCTGGATTTTATTAGCTAGGAGAATTCTGTCGCTAAATCCATCGTAATTTTTGGGATTTTATTAGCTATAGAAATTCTGTAGCTAAATTCATCGCTAAATTCCGGGTTTTATTTGCTAGGAAAATTTCGTCGCTAAATCTATCGCTAAATTCCAGATTTTAATAGCTAGAGAAATTTCGTCGCTAAATTCGTCACTAATTTCTATATTTCATTAGCTGGGGAAATTTTATCGCTAATTTTGTCGCTAATTACCATATTTTATTAGCTAGAGAAATTCCATCACTAAATTCATTGCTATATTCATAGTTTTAATAGCTAGAGAAATTTTGTCTCTAAATCCGTCACTAAATTATGGATTTTATTAGCTAAGGGAATTCCGTCACTAAATCCGTCGTTAATTTCCATATTTTATTAACTAAGGAAATTCTGTTGCTAAATTCCAGATTTTAATAGCTAGGGAAATTCCGTCTCTAAATTCGTCTCTAATTTTCGTAATTCACTAGCTACAAAAATTCCGTCGCTAAATTATACTTTAATTTCCGTATTTTATTAGCTAAGAAAATTTCGTCGCTAAAATCCCCGCTTTTCTTGAGTGCAATATACGAAAAATTTATGTCGCTATATCCATCGCTAAATCCCCGATTTTATTGAACGAAATTTATGAAAAATTATCTATCACTAATCCGGTGCTTTTTTTTTCAAAGAAAAATCATTAATCCCTTGTTAATTCCTAGCTAATCCCTCGCAATTTAGCTAGGAAATGATCCCTAGCTAAATCGATATTTTCTTGTAGTGTATGGTTTCACGATTCTTGGGAGTAATGTGTTGGTCATGGTGGATGGTTATCTGTAATTCATGTGACACATGAAAGTAGATGTGTTTGTATGGTGGTGCCAAGCATGTGATCATTTCTTCTTAAATGACTTTCTAGTTGAAATCACTAGGGACATTTATGTTAATTGATGTGAGTATGATATTCATGATAGTCAAAGCTTAAATGTAATTATTACCACACATTCTATGTCTTTCATGACTATTGCAGTCAAAGTATAGAAATTCATACTCGAAATAGTAGTCGTGCGGATAGTTAATGTATTACCTAGAAAGAGTAGAAAAGTTGATGGCCTATGAATGATCTAAGTATGGTTTCAGCACTATAACAAAGTTTCAAAAAGTTTTTAGTGTCATTGCTATTAATTGTTTTTAGTTTCTTTGGTTACCTTTGAGTTGACCTATCCATCTTTGAAAAGTAGTTCTATTTCTAGATGATAGGCTATCTATTATTGTTTAGTGTTTATTTTTGTATTATTTGTTTATTTTTTTCACCCACTAAATTTATGCACTAAAGATCTATGATTAAGCCAATACCTCTGGACCTAAAATTAATAAAATGAGAAGACAGATAAAAAAAGATAAGAGAGTAAGCTTAAAAGATAAAAACAACAATGAGAATAACCAAGATGCTACAAAACAAGTTGTTCAATATTTTATTCCCTATCAAACCTTATAAGATTATTCGAGACATACATTGATGGAAATCTATCTGAGATATATATGTAGTTGAAAAATAAAAATTATTTTGAGTTGAAACATGGCAACATAGCCATGGTGTAGCAACATCAGTATCATAGACAATTTTTAGAAATCACTAATAGTAATGTCATGACTTTCTTAGAGTTATGTGACATTGTGAGCATGAATAGAGTTAGCCTAAATGAAATAAAATTGCAATCATTCCTATTTTATTTTAGGGATAAGGTAAGGAGTTGTTCCACTACTTATCAAGATGATTCAATGAAAGTTTTTACTAACTTGTAGAAGATTTTTTAATCAAGTTCTTACCACCTCAAATCATATCACAGCAGAGGTTGGAGATCAAGTAGTTTAGATAAAAGGAGTGGCAGATTTTGTATAACACTTGAGATTGATTCAATAATCTACCAAGGGGGTACCCATAGTATGGATTCGAGTTATGGTTCTAAACTCACACATTATACAATATTTTGAACTAGATGATGAGGTGCATAGTTAATAAAGCCTCTAGTAGTTGTATCATGAATAAGTCTCCCAAGGAGTAGATGTATCAAATGGGCCATGCCATGCCTGCATCCCTATTTTTGGGTGGCCTAGTTGGGCCATCATGTTGTGTTGGGAATAGCCCGACATGGGAGTTATGACATGCCTAGCCTGGCATGACTTCTAGTTTGCATGGCCCAACACAACATGCCCAGTACAATTTTGAGCAAATTCATGCCTACCATGCCAGGTCATGCTGTATCATGCCAATTTTGTGAGAAGCATCACCATAGGCACCATCTACTAGCCACTATTACTGCCACCACACACTAATGAATAATAATCAACACACACCATATACATATAGTTAATGAATTATTAGTATAATTAAAAAACTAAAAATATATAAATAAACTACAACTGTTATACTATAAGAGCAGTAAAGAAAGACATACAAATTATATTTCAAACCAAGGTCCAAGAGATAGATATGAAATAAAAATAATAATTAATAATAAATAATAATAGCAAAAAAATAAAATAAACTTATAAATAATAATCAAAGTATCGAAATCAAATCGTATTGGACCAAAATGTTAATCATAATATAATCACAATATCAATAAACAACAATCAATCACAATATTAATTAGTATCTATATGCAAATCATCATCATTATCATGTAAGCGTCTGATAGTATCGCCAATAGTTGTCTCAATATTCTTTAAGTCTCATTAGTCATCATTTGCCAGTTTCTCTTGTGCTCTCAGTCTTGCTCTATCTTAAATGCCCAATTTAGAATATTTCTAGTCCATCATACATGCAAGTGCCTTAATGATATCTAGCTGTAATCTTGATTTTTATCTAAAATAACATTGGCTACAAGAGAAAAAAACAGACTATAATGATACCCTAGATATTGGAGGAGTTAGTAAATCCCGTGCCATCTTGGTAGCATGGGAGAGGTGGATTCAAATGATTTATACCATAGTAAAATATCATGGTTCTTATTATCATTATATGATAAGATTGAGCAATAATCAATATCTAAGTGTCAAGACAACTAGGTCTAATTTGATGGACCACCATATCATTTCCCCCTCATTAACTAAATAGAGATGTCATTATATTTGAATATGGTATTCATATCCATACTCAGAGCCTGTCTATAACTACTACCATCCCTAACATTATAGTGTGTAAATAAATTAGTCAATTTTTCATAAATGAATCCTTCATGTTGGGGTCATGGGCTCATGCATGTGGGTACGTGTATCAAAATATTCTCTATCCCTACAACCTTAACCTTAGGATCCATGCAAGTAGCTAAAAAATAATGAGATAGAATGATAGACTAGTATGTTAAATACTTGGTCCCATCTCAACAGCCATGAGACTAAATTTAGGGTAACCTATAAACATGCTAAACACTACTAATGTTGTATATGTACCTGATTGTAATGTAAGTGGTGAAAGTGTGCATAGATAAATGCATGTTCATCATATCATACAAAATCTTTAGAAATTTCATAAAAGAAATTCTTGTATCCTAGTTACAGTCATCAATAATAAGTTTGTCGCTCTTACTATTGACATAGTATGATATCACATATTAGTATTTAACACATGGCTCCAATATCAGGTAAGTATAATTCCAATGGTGTCTCACATCTATTTGGAATTTCTTCTTATTTAGATCCACATACAATTATAGACTACCAAACTCTTGTTGTCTTCTAAGAATCCTAAGATATTTTTGTGAGTTTTTTATTTTTTCTAATGTAGGGGAAATAACCTTCATCCTTACTTTTACTATCAGGTTAAGAATGTGACACGTGTACCTAACATTCAAAAATCTCACCTAATATTCCATCTCTGATGGTCCTAACAAACATACTAATAATAACTTTGTTATTAGATATATTATCAAATATGATACTAAATATCTTATTATGAATATCATATTCTCTAAAGATCCTTCTCATGCACTCATATAAGATAGGACTATCATGAGGATGGAGAATCTTAAAAAAATTCTATATTTTTTTATTAAGTTACCATGTAAAATCTACATGGTGAGTGGTAAGGTATGCAAATGATGCATAATCATGACTAGTCTAAATATCAAACATCATGCACATCACTCTACAATATTTCCTAAATTCATTAATTATTAATTATTTTTCTAATTTATAATAAGTAATTATGTAATTCTTATATTTGGATATAGGAATCCTATGAAAAGCAAGCTGAAAGAAAGTCTTCATGATACTAACTATCCTATGAGCATCCAAAAATCTAATCAGAACACCCATGATTGTACTAATTTTGGCCATGTCTTCCCTCCATAAATCATTATAGTATATGAATGGTGTCAAAGAAGCTAAACTATATCCAGCTTCAAACACCCCACCGCTCATGCTCAGTTAGGTTTGCCTTAGATCTAATACATCATATTTTTTTGTGTATTGATTAGCATGTCTCTTTAGGTGGCACATGCCGCATGTACTTTTATATGTATATATTTTTTGATAATATATACATTATGTCAAATCATCATTGACACCCATAGATTTTTTATTTTTTATTATTTTAGAGTTAGTACAAACAACTGAAGTTCTTCTATTTTTTTTTTATTTTTTAGGTATTAAAGTTTGGGTCCAAGGCCATGTAAGAAACATGATTTTGACCTCAGACCTTTTTGTAGGGTTTATATTAATTAAATTATTATTATTTTTACTATTAGGCATTGGTTATTATTATTTTGTTTATATTTAAAAATAATAAGTCTAATTTTTATAAATAATAAAAAAAGATGCTTTGATTCTAGTACTATTAGGCATTAGCATAACTGCAACTAGAGGTCAGCTGCCATTCCATTCTAGTTTCTAACTTTCAAAGGGTAGAGGTAGAGCCATAGCCATAGTCTCGTAGAGGGAGAGAGAGAGAGGAAAAATTAGAGAACAAAAAATAAAACTCTAAAATTTATTTTAATATTTGAGAGCGAGAAAGACTAGAAGAGGAATAGCAGAGAATGGGAGAGCACATAACAAATGAGAGAAGAGAGCTCTGAAATTGAGAATGAAAAACTCTAAATACTTAATCTATATTTATTATTTTTTTAAATATATATTTTTTTAAAAAAAATATTTTTAAATATATATAGGGACATAAATATGACAGCCATCAAAATTTTGCCACTAGCCATTGGAATGAATTCCAATGACCATGATGTGCTTGTTAAATTTTTTTAAAGTATATGCACGTGCACACATGCCCAACATCTATAGTGACTATTGTCATTGTTGGGCACATGTGTGCATTCACCATATGCTGCAATGTGCCAGATGGTATCTCATTAGCCATTGGGACTTCTATCCCAATGGGCTGACCTGACACGTCAACATGGAGGATCATGTTTGGATGCTTAAAAAATCACATGTTTTTTTTAAACAGGTCCATGGTTCGGTTGCGGTCATAGGTCATGGATATCGATGACCCATGACCTGATCCTAGGTCAGGGTCACCATGTCGATGGACCATGCCAACGAGCTAGGCATGCAGGTCTTGCCATCCTTGCATGAGGCATGACAACCTATGATCTAGTAAAACATGAGCTATGCCTCGGACCTACATGACTTATACTAGACATGGTACTGGATTGTGCCATGCTATAGGCTAGACACAACTCAGTCATGCCGTGTCTCATGTCATGCCCTAGCTGTGTGACACACTTGACACCTTTATCAAGGAGGCTCATTTTATATTTGAAGAACAGGCTAAGAACAACTAGCAAACTTTGAATGAAATAGCAAATGAAAGAAAGTATGATGGAGTATTGGAGTTGGATAGACTATAATTGATAGAATCGGACATAGAAACATTTTTCAATAAGTTTGGAGCCTAACATGACAAAAGGTTTAAGTGAGGGAGAAATGATACTTTTTTAGGAGTATGAAGCCACCAATTTTGATCCTATTTATGAAGTAGAGGAAACCAATTTTATATAGAATAGAATATATATTTTCAGATCTAATAACAATTTCCCTAAGCAGTATCATCATACAGTGAAAAAAGATGAGAACTTATCATATGTTAACAAAGGGAATATGCATTAGAATATGAGGTCATTTTAAAAAAACTTTGGAAGAAACTTGATGGGATACCAAGTGAAAGGAGTTTCAAGTTCTAATTACAACCAACCAAAATAGAGCAGAAAAACTATCATTTGAAGAGAGCATCATTTTGCTACAAAAAAAAAGATAGAGAAAAATGATGCATAAGATACCTAAATGGAAAAGATGAAAACAATGCTAGATCACAAAAATATGACAATGATTCTATTGAGAGTCGAATTAGAGAATTAGCACTCATGATGAAAGAGAATAACATTAATAGATTTCTTAGGAATACTAGGACAAAACTAATGAGATGCATTTCCATAACACATAGAATCTATAAAAAAATAAAAGGAGAAAAACAAAAGAAAAATTTAAAGGGGAGCTAATACAAAGATAAAGTTGTCACAAATAATGTTGTGATATCTCAAGTCATAACTCCCAAATCTGTGATATCCGATGGCATGATATTTTCCAAACTCATGACACTACCAAAACCTACTACCCAGCTTATGCTACTAATAGTTATACATGAAGAAGTTGAATTGTATGAGGATATATAGATGAATATAATCAATGAATAGAGAAATAACATGTTGAATAATGAGTATGGAAATGATCAACAAATTAATCCACCTAATATTTTTTTTCCATAGTAGTTTAGAAAGGAGAAGCTACACAAAAAAAATTGACCAATATCTCAATATTTTTAGAAAATTAGAAGTTAATATACCTTTCACTTAAGGTTTTTCACAGATACCATATTACATCAAATTTATGAAGGGTATCATGAGCAGATAGAAGATATTCAATACTTATGAAATAATGAGCTTGACTAAAAAGTATAGCATGATTATTCAATATACACTTATGAGAAATCTCAAAGGCTCAAAGTGTTTTGTAATTCTATATATTATTGAGGAGCATGCCTTTTGGAAGGTACTATGTGATTGAAAGTAAGTGTTAACTTAATATCATTGTTCATAGTGCATAGATTGAATTAGGTGAGATAACTTCAACTACTCTTTCACTATATATGATAGACCAATCAGTCAAGTTTCTAAGTGGGATTATTGAGGATGTACTAGTCAATGATATAAAATTTATTTTCTCTACTTACTTTGTGACATTGGAAATGAAAGAAGACTGATATATACCATTGATTTTTGGATGACCATTCTTGGTGACTAGATAGATATTGATTGATATTAAAAATGGAGCATTTATAGTTCAAGTGGGCAAAGGACAAATGAAGTTCAACCTATATAAAGCCTACAAATTTTAGATGATTATGAGGAAAACTACTAGAGGACAGATAATCTCATTCACAAAGCCAAAAGATATGATAAAGAATACAGATGGGGGGATTTACTAGATTATTATTGGCTTAGAAAAAAGGAAGAATTAAAAGAATTAGAAATAATTCTAGAACAAAAAAAAGTTGTAGTAGGCCTTGAAGATGAAATATGTTATGATGTTATGATATTTCTCAAAGTCACGGCAGAAAAAGAAGGTAAGTCAAGCTTCTTTGAAGTTATGAAAGATGTTGCTGATCTCGTGACATTACCTTGTGAAAAACATATAGAAATTATTGAGTGAACTCTAGAGACATTAGAAAGATTATAATTGGATTAAATTTCACTACTAATTGATATTGTAGTAGGTGGAAAATGCGATTCTAAACTATTATAAATGGTGATCTTAAAGATAATAAACTAAGGTTGTTGTGCAAAAAAAAAAGTCATATCTTTTGAAGTAGTAGTGATTACAAAGATTGGAATTGGATCACTACAGAAAAAAGTTATGGAAGAAAAAAAAGTTACATCATTATTGAATCATAAACTACATCAATTGCTTCCAATATTTTTTCTAGTTGTAACACAACTACTTGTAAAAAAATTGTTGATGCCATGACTTTTCATAAAGTCATACCATTAGTTAAACATGACACTCAATGAAATTAATAAAGTCATGGTATTTGATGAAGAATACCCAAGAGGAAGGCATTAGATAAATGGACAGATTTTGAAAGAGATGTTTAGAAGATATTTTTAAAAAATATATACAAAAAAGATAGCATGGACTACTGAAGTTGCCAATATGGAATAGAGACCTAAGAATTGGTCTAACTAAAAATGTTAAATATAGTGCTTCTTGGGAGGCAACCCAAGTTATATATTTATTTATTGTATGTTGCTACTTTAGTTATTTTTTTAATTTATTTTTTATATAAATTTACAATGTCAAGCACTTGTACAAACAACAAATGAAGTTGCGTCACTCAAAACAAGATGTGACATTTTTCATGACACATGAATTTATAGTACTCAAACCCATCCACTACTATTTTTCATGATAGATTAAGTCACGACACTCAAGCCCATTAATGATTATTATTGTGATTTTGTTATGCTGCATAATTTTGTTGGCAAGATAGTATCCCAAAATTATATTGGCTAGGGTATCTCATCAACTCGATATCAATCACGCATAAATTATATTAGTAGTTCAATCAATCAATAGTAAGACAATTCAATTCAAGTCAAATAGATATTTTGTATTTTAGTATTAGTATTAGATCCATGGATTTGTTCAATTAACTTATGTGATATAAGTTCAAATAATCCTAATTATATTGGATTTGGATATAAAATGAAAGTTGAGTTATTATGCAACAACTCTTTATCCTAACACTATATAATATAGTTGTGACCATTGAGTTCATCCCAATAATGATCTCCATGTAGTTATCACCTTGGTACTTTACTATTGAGATAATAAATTCTTTCTATTTAAGTGTCATTCAAAAGTTCTTACATTTTAGGTAACTCATCAAATGCCCTTCATGGTTCCCTCATATATTAACTCTTATTCTTTGTCCTCAAATACCATAAAACTAAGAATTGATATGGTTTATAAGTATTTGTACTTTCAACTTCATAAGCATCATACTCACACGATTAACATATGATTCTCTCAAGTTTCACTAGTGGGGAATCATATGAACCAAGGCAACTCGAATTAATATCACTACCTTTTGAGTTATAATATACTAGTGCATGTCCCTTGGGTTACATGTCACCTTTCTTCTTAGTGACGATGCAACTCACACACTAAAAATAAACTTCTTAGGAGAATATTATATAAAATCTATATCCACTTCAATTGAAAACTAGTTATTCTAATATATGTATAATTAATTAGCTTGTAAAATTATTTGTACTTTAAGCTTTATATGCATCATACCTAGAGATGTCAAACAGGTCATGCCATATTGGCACGACATATTTTTTGGTGGCCTAGTCAGACAACTATGTCATGCCAAACATATCCCAATATGGCATGCATGCCATGCTTGGCACGGCATGGCCCATCCGGCCCAGCATGGCTCATCCGACCTGAGTCTGGGCATATTCGGGCAGGGTCATGCTTGGCAATGTCAGACCATGCCAAGTCTGGCAAGTTCATGCCCGGAGGCTACCATCCTGGTTGATCAGTCACCAATTATGGTTAAATGATTTAATTTTTTTTTACAAATGATTTTAGGGTTTAAAATTTTAAGTTATCTATTATGAGTTATGACATTATATTATTAATTTATTTCACATAAATCACAAAAAAAATAAATAATTAATACAAATGAAACTTTTAAATAATCAAAAATATCAAAAAATACATCCATCAATATTTAATCATCATCCAATCCAAAAAAATAACACAATGTCACAAAAATATAAAATAAAAATTGTTAATCATAATCATGCAACATGATATGCAAGCTCAATCCAAATACTAATCGGTATAAGTATGCAGCTAATCATAGTCACATGAATGTCTGATAGTATCACTAGTAGTGGGCTTAATATCCTCTAAGTCCCATGAGTCATCATCTGACAACTTCTCAACTCTTGTTCCAGCACGATCTAGATGCCTAATCTAGAATCATTCCAATCCTTCATGCATTCTACTACCTCAATGATATCTGACCATAATATTGATCTCTTATCCAAAATTATATTGATGGTAACAAAAAAAATAGACTTCAATGCTAAGCTCAACATCGGATGAGTCAGTAGATCTCATATCATCTTAGACATCATGAGATAGGTGGACTCATATGATATTCATCATTTTAAAATATCAAGGTTCTTGTTATCATTATGTGATGGGATTGAGTAGTAATTAGTATCTTAGTATCAAAATAGCTCACTTCTATTTGATGGTCCATACTATCATTTCCCCCTCATTGACAGAATGGAGAAGTTATCATCTCTGAATATGGTATCCTTGTCCGTACTCAGAGTTTGATAATAACTACTATCATACCTAGTATCATAGTATGTAAATAACTCAGTCAACTTTTTGTGAATGAACTATTCAGGAAGGTATTCCTGGTTCATGGACTTGGATATATATGCCAAAATATTCTCTACTCTTTCCATCTTAAATTTAGGATCTATGTAGGCATTCAGATAATAAAGAGATGGAATAGTAGACTAGTAGTAATTAGTTTCTATCTCAAAAGTCATGTCACTAAATATTAGTTAATCTTAAAATTTCTCAAACATGCCATTAATATTGCATATGTACCTGAGTGTAATGCAAGTGGTAGGAGTGTAAACTGATGAACACATGTTTGTCTTGTCAAAATAAATCTAAGGAATTTTATAAATCAAATTCATGTATACCAGTCTCTATCATCAATAATAAGTTCGTCATTTTTACTATTAACATAGTCAGATTTTACGTGTATGTATCCAACACAACTCTATATCAGGTGAGGTAATTCTCATGGTATCTCACATTCATTTAGAATTTCTTCTTCTTTAGATCCATAGACAAATAGAGACTACCTAACTCCTATTATCTGATAGGCATCTGAAGATATTTTAGTAAGTCATATATTTTTTAAAGCAAGAAAAATAACCTTCATCTCTGCTTATACTATCAGGTTTTTTATGTAATACATGTATCTAATGTGAAAAATCTCTTTTAATGACATATCTTTAATGGTCCTAAAAAATATATTAATGGATACTCTGTTGTTAGATGCATTATTAAATATGATAATAATTTTTTTATTTTGAATATTATAATCTCTAATGATTCTCATCATGCACTCATATATGGTAGGTGCAAGGCAATCATGAGGATAGAAAATCTCTGAAAATCTTAAAATATTTTTATTGAGTATCCATTTAAAATCTTCATAATGGGCAGTGAGACATGCAATAGATACATCATAGTGACTAATCTAGATATCAGACATCACGGACACAACGCCACTATATTACCTAAATTTATTAGTTAGTATTTGTTTTTCTAGCTTATAATATTTTAGTATGTCATTTCTATATGTGGACCTAGGGATTCTATGATATGCAGACTTAAAATAGGTATGCATGATACTGGCTACCCTTGGATCATCTAAAAATCAAATAGGAAGACCTATCATAATGATTACTTTTTTCATGTCTTTCCTCTCTAACTCATTGTGGTATATGAAGGGGGTCAACATAGAAGCTAAACTAGATCCAACCATAAAGACCTCACCACTCGGTTGGATTTGCCTTAGATCAAATGCACCATATTTTTTGGTGTAATGAATGACATGCCTCTAGAGGTGTCAAACGTGCTGAGTTAGGCCGACATCACCCATTTTTTGGTGTCCCACTCGGGCCACCAAAAAAGCACGAGTCTGACACTGCCCATAGAATAGTATACAAGATTTGGGCCAATTCGTGTTGGGCCTTGGAAATTTCATGCTGGGACATGCCATTTCAGGCTTGTTCAGGTCATCTCTAAATATTATAAATTTTAATACAAAATTAATTAATTAATTAATTAAATACAACAAAAAAATAAAATTATAATCACAAGTCACAACTCACAAAAATAACATAAAATAAATATTATAAATTTAAATTATTTTTTAACATATAATACAAGTACAAAATAATAATGCAAGCACAAAAATCAATATATCAATGATCAATCCGATAAGCATCTAATGATATTACTAATAGTAGTCTCAATCTTAGTCCTCATTAAAATCCCACAAATCATCATCTGCCATCAACTCATTTGCTCTTGTTTCAGTTGTAGTATGATATTGGATATCAAAGCTCGAATCCTTTTAATCTTTCATGCATGCTACTGCCTCAGTAATATCTAGTTATAATATCAATCTTTTATCCAAAATCACATTCACTACACTAGAAAAAGTAGACTTCGATGATATACTCAACACTGGAGGAGTCTTTAGATCTTGTGTCATCTTAGACAACATGAGATAGATGGACTTGTATGATTGTCAATATTATAAAATATTAAAGTTATTATTATCAGTATGTGATAGGATTGAGTAGTAATCAGTATCTGAGTCCCGAGATATCTCACTACTATTTGATGGTCCACCCCATCATTTCTCCCTCGCTAATTAAATGGACAAGTCATCATCTCTGAATAAGATATCCATGTCCATACTCAGAGTCTAGCTACTACTACCACTATACCTAGTATCGTAGTATGAAAATCATTCAGTCTTTCTTCTCATAAGTGAACCTTTTAGTTTCAAGTTGGTGTTCTAGGTTTATACACGAGGTTATATATTTCAAAATGTTAGTCGTGTCATAAAAAATCTTCAGAAATTTCATAAATAAAAATGTTGTATCCTAGTCGGTATCATCAATAATAATATTCATCTTTAGACCCACAGACAAACAGAGACTACCAAACTCTTGTTATCTACATTGTGTTTGAAGAAATTTTAGCGAGTTAAATATTTTTTTAAGTGAGAGAAATAATCTTCATCCCCGCTTGTACTATCTGGTTAATAATGTGACACATGTATCTAAAGTAAAAAATCTTTCCTAATTGTTCATCTTTAATGGTCCTAACAAACATGATAATTACTATTTCATTATTAGATGTGTTATTGAATGCGATACTATATATTTTATTTTGAATATTAAAATCTCTAAAGATTATGACATGCACACTTATATGGCTAGGTCATCATGAGGCTGAAAAATCTCTGAAAATTCTAATAATTTATTATTTATTGTCCATTTAGAATCTACATAGTGGGTGGTGAGACATGCAAAAGATACATCATCGTGACTAGTCTCGATATCAGACTTCATGGACATCACGACACTATATTTCCTAAATTCATTAATTGTTTTTTTCTATCTTATAGTATTTATTATGTCATTCCTAGATGTAGACCTAGGAATCTTATGATATATGAGCTGAAAATAGGTCTACATGATGCTGAATAAACTTTGGTCCTCCGAAAATCTAATCGAAAGACTCATCGTAATGATTTGTTTGGTCATGTATTACCGTCCTAACTCATTGTGGTATATGAAGGGGGTCAACATAGAGGCTAGATTGGATCCAACCTTAAGACTTTACCACTTAGTTAGGTTTGCATAGGATCTAATGCATCATATTTTTTGGTATATTGTTCTGCATGCCTTTAAAGGTTAACAGTCTCACATGCACTCATATAGGTTAATATTTTTTTATAATATTTGTATTTTGCCAATTCTTTATCGGCACATCAAACATATTTATTTTATATAATATTAACATGAGTCCAAACTATTGATTTTCTTCTAGTTTTTTTTATTTTTTAGATATTTGAGTCGAGGTCATGAGAGAAAACAAGATTTTAGAGACATTGGACCTTTCTATAGGGTTATCATTATCCATAATAAAATTATTTATATTTATGTTAATGTTAATTTCATTTTCATCATTAAAATTACTATTTGTCATTTTTAATTTTTATTAATTTATTAATTATATTCTAAATTATATTTTAAAAATTAAATATTATTTTATATTAAATTATTAATAAAAATAAAAATAAAAAAAAAACTAAACAAAATTTAAAAAATAATACTCATAAAGCATACACCTATTTGCTTGACCCGACAATTAATGAAATGTCGATTACCAATGTACAATGTCCAATGTCCACATCATAGTTTGCTGCTAGCCATTGGGGGCACATCCAATGATTGATAGGCATGAGACAGATTATTTTTTTTTACCATTGCCCATTGCAAATGGTTCTAGAATCCAAAAGGTTCAGCTTCTAGTTCTAGGCTGGGGGTCGGGCCATCAAGGCTTAGGGTAGAGGCCCGATAGGTGTCACGGGTAGTCAGGTTCGGATCGAGCCTGATCCTACCCCGAGTTTCAAGGCATTGTTCAGGTTGGGCCAAAGAACCGTGCCTTCGAGCCAGGTAGCCAAGTTGTGCCTTGCCCAACTTTAGGCCTGGGTGATCTCAGCACAACACAACACGAACCATACCTCGAGGTAGCCCAGTCATGATTCTGGATCATGTCGTGCCGGGCCATGCACGGCTCAATCAGGCCAAGCCTCATGCTAGGCTCGGGCTGCATGGCCCACTTGACACCTATACTCTTAAGGTGTCCAATCCCACATGCATATATATATATATATATATTATAATACTTGCATTGTGTCGATTCTTTATCGATACCCATAAAATCTTTATTTTGTATTATGCTAATTTTAGATATTTTTCTAATTTTTTATTTTTTAGATTTTTGTGTTTGGATTGATACCATGATATAAAATATAGTTTTGGTCTCGGACTTTTCCGTATGATTGTAATTATTAATATTATCTTTATTTATGTTAATATTAGTTTTGTTATTATTAAATTAACTATTTTTCATTTCTAATTATTTTTTGTTTATGAATTATATTCGAATTTCTAATTTAAAAAATAATTGAGATTAAAAAAAATTAAAAAATAAATAAATAATAATAAATAATACTCGTTTAGCATTAGGTTTAGAATCACAGCCTACACCCAAATTTTCTGTCGTCCACATCTATAGTTCATGTTCTTTAAGCTTTACAAAAAAGAATTTTAAAGATAAAATCATAAATTTTAGTTTTAGAGAGAGAGAGAAAAAACAAAGACCAAGAGGAGTGAGGAGACAGAGAGAGAGAGAGAGAGAGAGAGAAAGAGAGAGAGGAGATGAGAAAAGTAAAAATTGAATTAAAAACTCAAATCTCTAATCTCATATATATATTTTTTTATTTTAAATATGTGTGTGTGTGTGTGTGTGTGTGTGTGTGTATTTAATGTTTTTTTATATTTAAATAAGGCAAAAACACGACAGCCATCAGATTTTATACCCTAGCCCTTGGAAGTGAATCCAATGGCCTAGATCTTTACATATTTTTTTTATATTTTTTTGTACCATTAGCTGCCTGTTAGAAATTAGAAATGAGAACCAAAGCTTCTAAATAGTTGTTGAAAAATTACATTTTCACTTTTATGATTTCACAGATTCAAAAGAATAAGAAAATTGAAAAAAGCAAATGATATATATATATATCCACAACCACAATCTAAAAAACCATGAGAAATAAAAATAAACCACAGCAGAAACACAAAAAATAACGTGTTTGACTAGTCGTTCAACACGACTAGCTACATCCACCAAAAAAATGCTTATGCATTTACAGATTATGACCAAAAATGTCTTACAGATTTGTGAGGAGCAACGGTCGTAAATGAGGATGAACAGTTCCGCAAGCAAAAATTACAACCACACAAAAATAGTTATAAAAATAATTTATATCAATAAAGGAGTGGGTTAGATCACTTGGATGGACATGGTTCTGCTGCAAAAATTTCTTCTGCCCACTTACCATGCAGCGAGACCCCCATTATTGTGCTATTGCTGTATTCTCAACCTTTCAGTAATTTATTTACTACACTTGACTAATTATTTAAATAAAAAATATTTTGGTTTTACAAAGAAATTTATCAAAACAAAATATATATACAACAATAGTTTAGAAGCTTTGCCTCGGGCTCAAAGTTGTCGCTCAACCTCAACCTCAACGTGGATTCAGTCAGGTTGGGGGCTGAAAAGGGGGGGGGGGGGTCCACATGCGCGTTGGTCATGTCATGTGAACGCGTGCAGCCAACCACATAGCAAGTTAATTAAAAAAAACTTACCACGTGTACCACACAAAGTGGGAACAAAAAAAAAAATTTTTTTAAAAAACATCATGCATGGTAGGCATGGTCCGATTGGACCATGCCCTATACCTAGTTCAAAGTCCCGGGAATGATACCCATGTCGTCGGACCATATCTGCCAGGTAGGCACCTAGGTCGTGTCTGGCCCTACACAAGGCTTGAATCCGCCTAATCCAACATGGCATGAGCCAAGCCTTGGGCCAACACAACTTGAGTCTAGGCATGGTCTAATAAAGAATCCTAAGATTTATCTTTGCCTTTTTTTTATGCTATAATGCTTCTATATTACTTTAAGTAGGAAGTAATGTCTTTTGAAAGAAAGATATGATTTTGGTCTTCATCTTTTGTGCTCGAGATCATGACTCTAAGAAGTGGCCAAGACTCTAGAATGCATCTAAATCTTTCTATAACACAAAGTTGTTGCACTAGAAAATATCCATGACTCGAGTCTAATATCACTATAACACATAGTCATGCCACTATGAATGGTCATGACTTCGACATTTGTCTCTCTCATTAATCAAATGATTGTGGCACTAAGAATGTCTACAACATTAGAAATGACCTCTCATGTGAATCATATGGTCATGATACTAGGAGGGGGTTGTAGCTTTGGTATTTGTCTCTCTTAATCATTATATAGTTGAAATACTATAAATGATCGTAACATTGGGAATTACCTCTAATGTGCATCATATTATTTTGGTTGTAGGAATGGTCATCACACAAAAATGATCTTTCTTGTATCTCAAGTGGCCCCAAAATTAGGAGTGGCATTGTCATTGGCCTTGACTTCTCTCATATATCATATGATCCCGACACTACAAAAATCTTGTGTCACTTGCAATTAGCATAGCATAAATATCATGGGGTTTTCTTCTCTTGAGGATATGACTCATGACCTTTGGGTCTAGCTGTACTCGAGTAAATTTTTTATGTAACATTTTTTGTCAAAAAGTTACTACACTAAATAATTAACATAGCTTTGGCTTGATTAGTTTTGACTTTGTAACTTTATGTAGCTCAAAAGCCATAATTTTATAAAAAAGTTATGAATCTGAATTGAGACTACAAAGTCTTATTAAAGGTAAAGTCATGATACTAGGAAGTAGCCATGACTTTTTTTAGTAGTTTGTAACTTGGTTACTGTAACATAAAATCAATATCATAGTAGTATAATTATTATGATATTGGTATGGCTCCGACTTCATGATAATATAATAACTACTAATAATGTATTACACATTTGATGGATTGTGTTATTGAGATGGTAGAGTCATAATGTATAAATAGTGCCACAACCAATTATTTATATTTTCAACCAACTATGGTTGCCAAAACTACATGATGTTCCATAATCGATCAATTATCCAAAGGCCTCTAAAAGCTAATCAATTTAATGACTATTCATCAAAATTTATCAAAACTCAAAAGTCATGAAATCTATCCATTTATGTCTCATGACTATTCGATAATGTACATATACATCATATAAAAATATCAAAATAATCAAGAATATTTGATAATTTGAACACCAAACAAACTACATGCTAAAACTATTACTCATCCTTGAATAATATTTCCCCCTATAGTAAAAAACTACTTTATCTCGAAAAAGAAATAATTTTTTTCTCTAATATTAAGTTTGAATGTCGTAGGGTCTCAAAATAGTGGCATTTGAGTTCTACGATAATACTCATAGAAAGTTGGTTGTGTACAATCATTTATGTGATATAAATAGGGTATTTATTAAACACACATACAAAAAAAACTATTTGAGTTTTCTACCAAACAGTGCTATGTTTAATATTTATAGGTAGTCCATCAATGCCTTCTTTCCTCCATCAAAAATATTTTTTGTCCAAGCTAACTTCTAAGTGTACCATTTTATCTGATTCTTTTTGTTTCTTCCCTTTGTCTTACTTTATTTACCCTTGCTTCTTTAGCCTTTTATTCTTTGGATACTGTGACTTTAGTGAATGTCAAGACTTCTTCTTTAATGCTAGCCTATCAATTTTCTTTTTATATCCCCAAATAAGCATAGCTAGGGCCTTTCCTTTTAGCTTTCTTTATTTCATTCTATGATCCCAAAGTGCAATATTATGCATATCTGTGATTTTATCTTTGATCTCTTTTTGGCCAATTTTATTATGTAACACCAAGTCATGACACTATACATAACCATGACTTGTCTTTGAGCTTTTGATGGACTATTTCATTCTATAAAACCAAAGTTATGGTATTATGCACATGCATAACTTTGTCTTCAAGTTTTTTTTTACCAATTTGTTTCTGTACCCCCAAAGTCATGGTGCTATGCACAATAATAACTTTGTCCTTGAACTTTTTTTGGCCAATTTTATTCTTTAATACCTAAGTCATGGAACTATACATCATAATGATTTTATCTTTGAGCTTCTGATATAAAATTATATTCTATAATACCAAAGTCAAGATGTTGTACGCTGGCATGACTATGTCTTTGAGCTCTCCTTTGCTAATTTATTGGTATACCTTGAAATTCATGATGTTGTAGATAATCATAACTTTGTATTTTATCAGTTCCTCCAATTTCTATCTGAGCCTTGTCTTCCTTACTTGTTCCCTTACCTTTTTTGAAGTTGTCTATATGAGATTCATGAGGTCATGAATTTGAAAATTGTTGCAACCTCATACTAGTCATAATTTTCATTTTTCTCATTTTTGCAACTCTAGAATGTTTCTTTCTCATCTTCATTCTCATTTTTGTCACTTCTAGAGCTCCAAAGTTATTCTTTTAAATCATATCTTTTATCTTCATCTAGTCAATATCTTTTTTAAAATCCTTTCATCAGAAGTCCACTTTTTATTGCATTATAGTATGAAAGAGATTGTCTAATCTCTAACAACCCATCTTATCATCATCTAGACCTTGTAAGCCTTTGTAATGATTAAACTTTACTTGCTTTTCATTAACATATAGAGTGAACTCACTTTTTTTGAAGTCGATAAGGGTTTGTCTAGTACCAAAAATAGTTATCCCAATATGATTGGTGCATAATTATCTTACTCCATATCTCGTATAACAAATTTTCTAAAAAAAATATTGACTTTAACTAAAACATTTTCAATAATCTCATCCGGACACTTGATAGTCTGATCATCCATTTAGAGTGTGAGATGTTGAAGAAATTTTTTTGAGATTCAATCTTGCAATCGACAAGGGCATCAAATTGACACTTGATGTCAAGTTTCATAATTTTTTTCAAAATATGTTGTCCCTAATGGTAAAGAAGATACGATAAAACTTCTAGAGTCCTTCAATTTCTTCAAACGTATTCTTTGAATAATTGTATTATTCTTCTCGATCATATTTATAGTCCCATATTTCTCCAACTTTTTTTAACTCCTAATATTTTTTATAAACTTCACATAGTTTAGCATTCGGGATAGACCTTTGGTAAATGTGATATTTACTTCTATTTTCTAGAATATGTTAAGAAAATTTTATAAGTATTCATCCAATTTTTCCTTTCTAAAATATTATGGAAATGAAGATTCAACAAAAACTTACCCTTAGCTTCATTCTAATTCATTTCTTTATCTCCATAGCCTATGGTAATCTACATCCACTCCTATGTTTCTTTCCTTCCTTCATTTGCATCTAGGGGTGAGATTTGAGCTTGCACTTTTTATAGAGTCATAGATTTGTTTGTTTCCACAACATCCAAACCTTCATCTTTTGAAACATCTTCAATGGTAGCCACAACTTCTTAAAAAACAATAGTGGGATCCAAAAATTTTGAGATATTTTTGATGTTATCACCTCCATAACTCTCGAATACTTTTTCTCAATACCTTGCCTTTGTAGGTTATTCCTACTTTGAAGCAATATAGATGAGCAATTATTTAGATTTGTCTTAGTATCAGTATCACTTGATAGTTCATTAATTCATTTTCCCTTAATCATTAATGCTAATTGTCCAATTTTCTCTATTTTTCTCGTTATTAAACTTATGTGATCTAATCTTGCTTAAAGCTTCTTCATCTGATTATCTTGTTTATCATATCTCTTTATCAATTTTTTTTATATGACATTCATGCTTTCTACAAAGCTAACTTATATTCTCTTCATAATGGTTGATAAATTAAGCTTGATCCTCCTTGGTTATCATATCTCACTATTATTCCTAAAATTTCTTTAAATTTATCCAATATTTGATCGCCCACTCCCATAGCCTTCATACTAAATGCTCTCATGACTTCTCACATTTTCATGGCAATGCATCAGTACATTATTATTGGATCAAAATATGTTTCATTTTCTTTGCATTCCATTGGCTTCCTCTATTTGATAAATGAGAACCAAGTTCATCATTTCGCATGAATGCAAAATAGTGATTTTTTCCAATCTTCTTCACTTTTCCTCTAACATGTCAAGCTTTCTTAGAAGAGCATCCATTTTTTTTTTCAATTGTAATGAACCTATCCATTGGAGTTTGGTAATTGTTTTTCGTTATCTTTTCAAAAAAGTAATATACATACTCCAATAATTTTATCATAATCAAACTGCTCATGTCTATATTTAATGTATATCTCATCGTATAACTCACCTTCTTGAAGAATGGGCTTTGAATCACAACTCGAACATATGTTTTCGACACATCATCAACAACAACTTAAAATTATTCCAAGCATCATATTAAATATCTTGTCATCTTGATGAAACAAGCTTATCTTTCTCCATAACTGAGAAGTAATTTTATGTGAGAAGAATTTAATGAGAAGGGCTCTCACTAGTTCATCTTAATTCTTAATAGAGCCATGAGATAAGTACTTGAATCAGCTATGTATCTAATTTTTTAATGAGAATGGGAATAAGCATAAACTTATTGCATCAAAACTAACTTCAATCATCATTATTAAATTGCATAGCTCCAAAAAATTTACATGTCTTTAGGATAATCTGATATACTTCAGCTGTACTACTACTCCTAAACCATCAATATTAAACTAGGTAAACTCAAAATAGTTTTTTCTAGTTGTTGCATCTAAATACCTGTTAGGATCATCTGATATACTACAATTGTCCATATCATATTCCACTAATAATCTTCCAATATGTGATGGTGTATGGGTTGTTGAAAAACTTGCCCATTATTTTTTTGGGGCTCTCTGTTACTATTAGTTCCCTCCATTTTCTTTTATTAGCAATTTATTTAGAAATTACTCTCCTAATTCATTAGATTTCTGTGTTTAGAGAGATTAGCTCAGTCATAAAACATTAGCTCATAAAAGTGTGCTAAAAAACAAAGAACATACAAGTAAAATATCAAATATAATTATCAACTTTTTAAACAAGATAATAAGACTAGCTATTAGAATTGAGAAAATATATCTAAATTATTGATATCTAAACTACTAAAAAATTAATCTTTATCAAAGATAATAATGTTAACTCATGTTGACTAACCAACCTAACAATCCCTAGTAACTACACCAAAAACTTATTATGGTTTTGTTATGTTGTCTAATCTTATAAGTTAGTTCATATCCTAAAAACTCATTGGTAAGACTATCTCATCAAATATCTAAGTATATAATTCATACAGGTAGTAAAGAGGACTTTTATTTAGATATCAATTTCACATGGATTGTATTAATAGTATGGTCAATCAACTATGAAACAACTCAATTCTAGTAAAATAGATATTTTCAATTTTTGTATCAATCTTTTCTATGGATTTTTTTATTTAATTTATGTGATATATGTTCAAATAGTTTGATTTATATTGGATTTAGATACAAAATAAATGTTGAGTTTTTGTGTAATATCTATTTTCCCTAATAGCATATAAGGTAGTTATTACCATTTAGCTTATCCCAATGATGATCCTCTCATAGCTATCTCCTTGTTAGTTTACTATCTAGTCAAAAAATTATTTCTGCTCGAGCATTATTCACAAGTCCATACCTTTTAGGAAACTCATCAACTATCCTTGAAAGTTGCTTCATTTGTATATTTTTTATTCCTTTGGTTAGCCTCGAGTATCATAAAAATCATGAAATAATATGACTTATAATCATTTACATGTTTGGATTCATAAGTACCATATTCACACAATTAATATATGTTTTCCTAAAGTTTCACTGATATGAACCATATAAATTAAGGCAACTCAATGAGTTGTCAACACTTTGTGATTCATAATATACTCATGCACATCACTTGGATTACCTATCACCATCTTTCCAATGATTAATAATATACAACTTTCACACTAAAAGTAAAACCTTTGGGACAATATTCTATAAAACATTCACCTTAATCAAAAACCAATTCTTTTAAGATATATATAATGGATTGACATATAACATCATTTATAATTTAAACTTCATAATTTTCATACTCAAGATGATAAACATTTTTAAATTTCAAGTTTTAATATATAGGTTTATTTCAAGTATCATGGTCAGAAGGGTTGTTACTTCCTTCTTACTATTTACATGGGTGAGCCACATAGTTTACCTATAGTTGTTCACTATGATAACTCACACAAACTCACCAATAAATAAATCATAATTTAAGTTTTATTTACCAACCACATCTATCAATTTTCATAAAATAATATAAATAAAAACACATTCATTAATATAAAAACTATTTTAACAAAATTACACAAACTTTAGATCACATACTATTTTAATATAATTTTCTGAATCAACCCTAGGTAGGGGTGGAGGTTGAAGGTAGCACCCCCAACAATAGGTTTTAACTTAGGTCATATATATATTGTTTAATTGTGAAACTCCTAGAGAGTGTGAAAATTGATCCTAGGGTTGGTTGATGTGCTTTGGATTCTTCTTGGTATGTAGAAAAAAAAAGAATCATGAAAATTCTATTTAGTTTCTCTTTTATACTTGAATGTTTTTGCATTACTTTAAGTGGAAAGTCATAGTTTTCTTATGAAAGCCACAAATTTGGCATTTATGTCTTGAACTCGAGTTTGCGACTCTAGGATGTGGTCATGGCCCTGTAATATAATATCAATCTTTATGTAACATAAAGTCATAATATTGGTAATATATATGAACATGCCTAATATCTCTATAACAAAAAATTATGGCACTGAGAATAATAATTATATCAAAATATCTCTCTCATTCATCATACAACAATGGTTTTGGGAATGGCCAGACCATTTGAAATGACCTATCATGTGCATCAAATGGTCATTCCATTGGAAGTGTCTATGACTTTGGCATTGGTCTTTCTTAATTATCATATAGACATGATGCTCGAAATAGCTATGGTAATGGGAATCACCTCTCATGTGTATCATATGATCATAGCTATAGGAATGACTATGATGTAAAAAATAATCTTTCACGCATCTCATGTTTCCATGGTGCTAGGAGTATTCTTGGTGCTGCCCTTGACTTCTCTCATATATCATATGAAAAAAACACTGTAAATAGGTCATGACACTAGTAATTAGCCTAACATAAAAGTCATGTCTTTGTCTTATCTTACCAACAAAAGTCATGACCTTAGGAAATGATTGTACTTGAGTAAATGCCCTCTATAATATTTCATGTCTAAAATTATGATACTAAATAGATATCATGAGTTTGGCCAGATTAGTTTTAAATTTGTAACTTTCTGTAGCTCAAAAATTACATCTTTGTAAAAAGATTATGACTCTAACTTGAGACTACAAAGTCTTATTAAATATAGAGTAATGATGCTAGGAAGTGGCTACAATATTTAGTACCAATAAGGTCATTGGTTATTGTGATGCAAAATTAATATCATAGCTATTTAATTATTATCAGATAGGCATGGTAGTGACTCCATGATAATATTATAGTAACAAATAAAGTATTATATAGTTGAAGGATAGTGTTTTTTTTATAGTTGAAGGATAGTGTTAAAGAGAAGGCATAGTCATAACATACAAAGTTTTTATAACAAATTATGTTGAGTTTTAACTAAGAATATATATCAAAACTAAATGAAACTCCATAATCTACAAATTAGTTAAAGTCTTCAAATACCAATTGATTTAATGATTATTCATTAAAATCCATCAAAACTCCAAAATCATTAAATTGATCTATTTATGTTTTATTTCTATTCTTACTCATCATCTAAAAATACTAAAATACTTAAGAATATTTAGTGATTTGAATACCAAATAACTATAAATTTTAAAGAGAAGTCACGGAGATGATACAAATACGTGGATATTTTTTATTGTTTGCAAAATAAGCCTTATCCCTATATAAAGCTACAAATCCTGATTTTTTGCCCCAACTCTTCATATTCTCCCACAATAGACTAAAACAACTTGAAAACCTAAATTATTCAATACAACACTATTATGGATGAAGAAACATTAATTTCAAAGCTTTGAGAGGAGAAATTGGAATATGAGAAGAAGCTAAATTGAGTCGTAAGGCAATGGAGAAGCGAGTGAAGAAAACCCTCATCAAGACTTCCTCACAAATCTAGTCGCATATACTTATTTTTTTCATAGAAAATAGGAGGATATAGATGTCATATACCCTAGCAAAGAAGAAGTTCATGAGTAAGTGGATATTTGGTGAGATTATTCCAAATTTCCAATCAATGATTGAGAGGAGAAATTAAAATATATTTTATTAACTCTTGGAATGGTGCAATGTGACATTCATGAAAAATTTTTACTCCAATTTTGAAGACATTCAAGAAAATTAGTGTTATGTATGAGAAATTTGGTAAGCTTTGATAGAAAATTTATTAATTATGTTTTTGGACTATAGGGGATGTGGATGATATCGTATTCAAAATTTTAAAAATATAACCTAGCTACAAAAAAGCTGCAAAGACTTTGTGGATGGTAATGAAAGTTGGAGAGGATCATCAAAAAGTCTATATTGACACCTAATGAGGAGAAAGTTATCTAAAAGAACAACATTTAGTTGTATTTTTTTATGTTTAGTTTTGTAGATCACTCTCTACCACCCAACCATCGCCCAAGATAGCATGATATGGCTATTTGTCTTGGTAAAAGGGTACAAGATTATAATTGGTAAGATTTTGGAAAAGTCAATTCTTGACTTCCAAGGAGAGGACTTCTCATGACATATAATTTATCCCACCTTGATTGCTATGTTATATCATGTTGAAGAAGTTTAAATATTTTAGGAGAGAGATAAAAGGTACCTATGATTAACTTCTCTATCATTGGTTGGTGTGAAAAGATGACTTGAAGGAGATAAGAAGAAAAAGTTGATTTTTCAAGAGGAATAGTCAATTAATATGGGGCAAGAAGTGTCTGATTTTTCCGAAGATGATATAAAATAAAGTGAATCTTTGGAAAGAATTCAAATATGAAAAATTTTTATTGAAATATTAATATTCAATGGGTAGACAAGAAAAAGATTTAAACGAATTTATCACCATACTAAAGAGCTTGATGTTAGAGACATGCCAAAAGATTATTTGATTGAAGAAGAATCTAATGAAAATGAAAAATTCTCTTGTGGTAGAATTGGAAAACAGAGACAATAAATAGAAGGAATATGTAAAAAAAAAAGTTATAGGAAGACAAGGCTAAGATAGAGTAACATGATGCATTGTGGTAGATATATCTCAGCAAAATGGAACACATATTCATGCCTACCTAAGAAAAGTTTGAGAAAAGAGTTATATAGATCTTTAAAAAAAAATGAAATGATTGGAAACAAGAGTGATGGGAAGTACTTAAGCTTTTGGAAATCTCTACAAATCCATCTCAATTAAGTGTCAAAAGATGATAAAGAGCAGAGATCGAGACATAGAGTTATGTAAATTATTGAGATAAAGTATGGATAGATGACTTAGATAAGTGCAACATAAATTAGAAGAAATGTATTTTACACATGGAACAATTGAGGATGCACTTAACTCAACTAAGAGGAGACAAGTTTTCAGTGTTTTAAATATTAAATATTTTAGTATATTTGAATAGTTTTTGATGAAATTTAAGTATGAAAAAGTGTGATAATTGAAATGATTTAACAAAAGTAATGGTCACTATGTAACTCTATATAATTAGTAATGGTGATTTTTTTATTCCATGGCTCTACTACCTAGTAAGAAAAATCTTGTTACTATGCAATGTATTCTTTTTAGCTCTAATATTATCTTGGAGTTGCAGTCACACTTATCTCATAATATTTGTTTAGCTATGACATTAATTTCATATCGCAGTAACCGAGTACCTTATATGTGCTTTAGTCATAGTCATTCTTTAGTGTCATAACTTTATCTTTACCAAATATTTAATATTCATAAGTCTATAGCCTCGGCCAAATCTTTACACTAGGACTCTTGGCTATAGAGGATTAAAGAGGGCATTACTCAAGTTGAGGTCATTTCCATGGCCATGACTTTTTGCCCTAATGAGATGGAAAAAACCAAGGCTATATCCTAACACTATGACTTTAATATATGGTATAATTGAAAAATTCATGGTCACTTTCTAGTATCTCATCTTTTGAAATATAGAGAGTTTAAGGAGCATTCTAATGTTATGGTCACTTCACATCAATGGGACATTTTTGGTACATAAAGTTCAAGAAGCATTTCAAAGTCAAGGCAACTTTCTAGTGCCATGACCTTGGGCTCAAGAGACCCAAAGGAAAAAGTGATAATATTGTTCCAAATCCATATCTTTTTACTTGAAAAATACCTAAGTATAAAATACATGATGAAAGTGAAGAGAGATAGAAAACTATCTTCTCTCTTTTGCTTCACCTACCAAGCATAATAAAAATCCTAGGGTTGATTTTCACACATCCTAGGTAATTCATTAGCAAGAAAGGGATAAAGATCAAGGCTAACTCCTATAGTTTGGGGCTTGACTTTCAACCTCCCCTAGGGTAGAAGTTGAGAAATTAATTGAAATAGCATCAATAATTAAGTATTGAATCCTAGATCTCAATTTGAGATTTAGGGCTTGTGTATTTTGATATATGTGATGTATTTATACTTGATTATAAGTATATTATATATATATATATATATATATATATATATATATATATATATATATATATATTATTTATTTATGTTGTGGAATAGATATTAATGAAATTGGTCATTTTAAAGAATTTAAATTAGGGTTTGATTATCAATAGATTTTGTGCATGTTGTTATAGTAGATGGTGATAGGTAAACCATGATACTAACTCATGTATATGGTAAGAAAGAAGTGATAACCTTTTTGACGATAATGTGTGAGACATACCTATACTTCTAAATTTCAAAATTAAAGTATGTTAATTATCACAAGTATGACACTCATAAAGCTGAAAGTATGAATTCTTTTATATGCCAATCTATTATATATGTCTTAGAAGATTATCAACTAACCTTTAATTGATGTTAGTATTTTATAGAATACTATCCTAATGATTTTACCTTTAAGATGAGAATCACATCATCAATATGAAGGATAAGTAATCTACATGAAGTGCACAAGTGGTTGTGGCCCACAAGATGGTGACAACCCTTTGAGTTGCTTTCATTTGTAATTTGTATGATTCTTACTAGTGATATTCAAAGGAAGATATATGTTAATTATATGAGTATGGTACTTATGAAACCAAAAATGAAAAAAAATTTTAAGAGCACATGAGTTTAGAGTCTTTAATGCATCAAAGAAAATAATAATTTATATATGAAGCAACCATCAAAGTTAGTTGAAGGATTGCATAAAATGTATGGACTTGTGAATGACCCTTGAGCATAAATGATTTGTTATCTTAGTGGTAAAATACTGAGAAGATAATTATGAGTTGACTATTATTTGGATTTGCTCAATGGTGATAACTACATTATATATGTCATTAGCACAAAAAGGTATAATAATAATCTAATATTTTTTCTGTATCTAAACTAAACTTGAACCAAACTACTTAAACATGTATCATACAAATGAAAATATACAAACTCTAAAATCTAAGATTCTACCAAAATACTAAATTATCTTATCTCCTAGAATAGTATTGTCTTATTATTGGTTAATCAACTATCGATATAATCTATATAGGATTGCTATTTGGATGAAAGTCCTCTTAACTAATTATATGACTTATATACTTGTGGATCTTTATTGATGAAAGATCATCACTAACAAGCTTTTAGAGTATTATCTAATTTATAAAATTGGGTAGCATAACAAATTTGCAATAAGTTTTTGCCGATATTGTGGGGATTGATTTGCTTGGTTAGTCAATGAGTTAATGTAATTATCCTTGAAAAAGAAAAGTTATATTTTTAGAAATTTTGATAATGATATTTCAATTATTTTCTGAATCTACATTAGATTTTCTTACTATCTCCTTTGCATTATGGATTGTATTGCTCTTTTGTTATTGTTTTGTAACAACCACTCTATCAAAAAAAAAGATAAGAACATGTACAATACAAACTATCAATATGTTGAAGCCCATTACTCATAGATTAATGACTTCTATCTCATACATCATGGTAACCTGAACCAGTTCTATTATCAGCTAACAATGAGTTATGAAGATTTGAGTTGAGGAAGACATAGAGCAATTCCACATGATATTCATTATTTGACCTTTAGTCTAATATTTGATGAATTATTTATTGAATTGCTAATTACAACACAAAGAACAAATAAAAGGATGGATATAGAAGAATGGTTATGGAAACTTGATATGAGTGACTAATATATTGGTTGGAGTATATATAAAGAAAGTACTACATCAAAAAGTTGTAGTGGGTGATACAGAAAAAAATTATGATAAGAACTAAGAAAATAAAATTGAAATACATGAAGAAAGCAATATAGTAGAAGTTTTAGTGACTGATATAAAATATGAGAAAGATGACATATAAGTTGAAATATTGAGTTGTGAAAGTGATGAATTAGAAGATGATGAAGATGATATAGAAGAGCTACTTTGGAGTTCTAAAAGTGGTGAATAATTAGAAGATGAGAAAGATTATTGATAAGAAGCCACGAGATTCTTCGAAGCCATGATATTGAAAGATACTAAGGAAGATAACTTTAATGAGGATAAGAAAAGAAGCAGGCCCCCTAAACCCTCTATACAATTATATAGAGAAAATGATGTGGAGAGTTTGGAAAATAAATGTGTAGTGAAAATAGTGGGAGAATCCAATTGGTGACTAAGAAAATGAATGAGCATGACATGGCAAAGACAAAAATTCTAGAGGATTCAAAGGAAGACAAAGATAAAATAATGGTAGAGATGAAAACCACAACCTCATATTACATCATGACTTTGTTGTTACAAAAAGAAATTACTACTCAAAAGCTCAATGACAAAGTCACGGCTAGATCCAAAGGAGAAGCCATGGCATTTCATAAAGTCACAACATACAGATAAGAAATGACTAAAAAAGAAAATTAAAATGGTGTGATGCTGAAAGAAGATACAAGAAAAAGGAATTAAAGATGTATACTAAAAAGCTAGCATGAACAACAGAGATCACTGATGGAGATGAAGAATCTTTCATTTTCTAGATATAGACATTAAATATAGTGCTGCTTGGGATGTAGTCCAAAAATATTTATTTTTCATATGATATGATGTGATGTAGTAAATATAATGTACCATCACATGAATCATTATACGCACTTAATTCACCCATAGATATAGTTACGAAACTAAAAATCTACCATGATTTTTTGATTTGCCCACAATGATAAGTTGGTCCACTATACTGAGATCCTATAACACTTAAACCTAGTCATCCATTCTTGACCAAAAAAACATAATATTGGTGATGATGCGATATATAATTTTATTTATAGAGTAAAAATGTATAACTCAAGGATGAGTAATAGTTTTAGTCTATAAGTTTATTTGGTATTATAAATATTGAATATTATAGTATATTTGGGGTGTATTTTGATGATGTGTAAGTATAAAAAAATTGATAATTGGAATTATTTCATGAATTTAGAATTTTGATGGATTATGATGAATAGTAGTAAATTCATTATATTTTTGGAGGTAATTATTGACTTGGTGATAGTCCTGTGAAATTATTTTGGTAATTCTTAATCAAAACTCTATTTAATTAGTCATGATAATCTTTTTATTATATAACTCTACCACCTCGTTAGCATGATCATTTTACTATAATACATATTCTTTTTAGCTATAATACTATCTTGGAATCATAGTGATACTTATGTCATAATATTTAATTGGCCGTAATGTTAATTTTATGTTCCAGTAACCAAGTACCCAACTTGTGTTACAAGTCTTGACCATTCTCTAGTGATATAGCTTTATCTCTACCAAATGCTTAATATTCAAAGTTCAAAAACTGCAATTATTTTCCAACATCATGAATTTTGGTTACAAAGAGTTAAGAGGGCATTACTCAAGTTGATCTAGCTGCCATTTCGAAGGCCAAGAGTTTTTTCCCTCACTAGAAGGCAAAGCCACAGCCAACAACCATGTTCCAACGTTGTAACTTTGATATAAGGGCTAATATCAAAAGTTGTGACCACTTCCTTGTACCATAAATTTTTGGGTATAGATAACTAAAAGAATATTCTAAAGTTGCAGTCACTTCTTAGTACCATGCCTTAATTTTAGGGTACAAAAAGTTCAATGAGCATTTCAAAGCCACAAACACTTCCCAACACTGTGACCTCAAGCTCAAGAGAGTATAGACCAAAGTCATGTCATCATTCCAAAGTTATGACTTCTTACTTAGAAAATACCTAAAGTATAAAAGACACATTGAAAGTAGAGAATGAGTGCTAGCCAACTTCTCTCCTCTTCTTCACCTTCAACAACAAGTGCAACAACAATCCTAGGAGTGATTTTTACACTCTCTATGGAATCCACAAGTAAGTAAGAGATGCAAGCTCAAGGCTAAACCCTAAAGTTGAAAGGCAATACTTTCAACCCACCCTCCCCCCCCCCCCCCCCCCCCCCCAAGGTATAATTCGAAAAATTTATTTGAAATAGCATGTGGAATTAGGTTATGAATCATAGATTCTAACTTTGAGGTCTAGGGTTGTGTATTTTGATTTATGTGATGCATAATATTTCATTATAAATACAATAGTTGATTTATTATGGAATGAATATTAATAAAATTAGTAATTTTAAAGAACTAAAAGGGTTTGACTATTGGTGAGTTTGTGCATATTATTCATGGTGGATAATGATAGGTAAACCATGAAACTAACTCATGCATAAGGATAGGAAGGAAGTGATAGTTATTCTGACCATTATGTACAAGAAAAACCTATACATCTAAACCCAAAATTGAGGTATGTTAATTAATGAGTATATGATGCTCATGTAGTTAAAAGCATAAATTATTTTATATGTCAATCCATTATACATATCATTGAAAAACCCACCCTCAATTGATATGGGTATCTTATAGAATATTCTAATAAAAGTTTCAACTTTAGTATATGAATCACATTGTGACTATGAATGATAGTGATAGATAATTTACAAAACATGTGTTATTTGTTGTGACTCACAAGGTTGTAATATCCCTTTGAGTTATTTTTATTCGTATAGTTTCTTCCATAGATATTCGAGGAAATGTCTATGTTAATTGTGTGAGTATGATACTTATAAAGGCAAATGCACAAATATTTTTATGACTATATTAATTCAAAGTCTTTAAGACACTAGGGGTAGAATAATAAGAATGCACATTTGAATCAACTATCAAGGATAATTGACGAATTACCTAAAAAGTACAAATTTGTGAATGGAACTAAAGCAGGAATGATTTGTTATGTGAGTGATAAAATACCAAGAGGGTAACTATGAGATAATAATCATTGGGATGAGCTCAATGGTGATGGCCACCATATATACTATTAAGACAAAAAAAAATATTCTGATAATAATTCAATCTTTATTTTATATCCAAACTTAATATGAACCAGACTACTTAAACATGCATGAAACAAATGAAAATATGCATAACCTAGAATATAAGATTCTACCAAAATCCTAAATTATCTTATTTATAGAATAATATTTTATTAGTTTATTGAATTGTCAATACAAACTTTGTGGGATCAAATATTCAAATCATGTTATTAAAGTGAATAATCTCTTAATATCTCTCTCATCACTCATTTCCCCATTCTATCATGCCAGAAGTCATGATGCATGGAATCTCTTATTATTGCAACTTTATTATGTTGCCAAATATTATAGGTTACACCACATCCCAAAAACTTATTAGCAATGATCTCTTATCAATAAAGATCCACAAGTACGTGAGTCATACAAGTAGTAAATAGAATTTTCATCTTGCATTATGTATTTTTTTGGTTGTTTCATTCTTCCTACTATAGTTCCGGATAGAGCCTCCAAGATAGGAAGAAAGATTTGTGGTTCAAGGATGAGCAAATATTCTAATATGAGCATTTGTTTGATACTTAAAGTTAAGAGATTTTGTAATGATTTTTGGTTGTTCTCAAGATGTTTTTGTACAGAAATTACTCTTTAAAAGCAATTTTTTCACTAAAATATGTTTTTAATATATTTTAATGAATAATAGAAGAATCAGTAGTAATTTGAGTATAAATAATGGGCTTGGTAAAAGGTTGAAATTGAGGGTGGAAGAGTAAGGAGAAAGTCATCATATTTCTAAATGTCACAATGTTTTTACATTGAATGTACCTATTGAGAAATCATGATGACCTTTCTTGGCCGTGACTCTACAAATAAGTCATGATGTATATTGCATTTCATGATTCAACCACTTAGTTATCATAATCTTTCAATATGCAACATATTATTTATAGTAATTTTTTTATTTAGAGTATAAATTATATTAGTTTTGAATATAGCTATGGCCATGACTTTGTTTCCTATTCATGAAAACCAAGTGCCAAATTGGTATATAAAATTATGACATTTCCCAGTATCATTATATATTCTTTAGAATCCAAAATTACATAATTTCAAGTAATTTTTAGTGGTGGTATATCTTTCCACCATGATTTTATGTTTCAAAAAGAAATTTATCAATTATGACATCTTTGCCCCTATGATATTGTGTTCTAGAGAAAATTTCCTCAGTCATGACATTTCTTTCAACTGTGAATTTGTGCTCCATTGAGAAACTTCCTTAGTTATGGTATTTCTTGATGCTATGAAATTGTGTTGTAGAAAAAATATTCCTCAGTCATGACATATCTTACCACTATGAATTTGTTTTTCAAAAAAAAAAATTCTCAATTATAACATGATTTTCCGCCACAAATTTGTATTCCAAAGTAGATTTTTTTAGTCATGAGATCTCTTGTCACCATGACTTTGTACTCTTGAAAGTATTCAAGGATCATTCAATATCATGACCTCAGCTTAATGTTTTGACTTTCAGATTATTGAATTACTATAGTACACAATGGGACCCAAAGAAATATAAAATATGGACTTAAAGAACTTCACAAAAAAAGGGGGGTTCAAATACAAAGACCAAAAACATGCCACCACCAAAGGTTGTGAACATCACCCCTAATAATGTATAAATTCAAGCTATATACAAATAAAAATAGATTGGGAATAAGATTTGAGACCTAGATCCTCATGTTGACTATTATTAAGAACTCTAGATTTGATAAGATGACCCTTCAATACTATTATATGAAATCTTTTCCAATGTCAAGATCTAGGTTCATGTATATAATGGTTGTGCTCTTGTAATGAATAATTACAAAATTTTTATGCTTTGAATATTGATGGATATAGATGTTGTGTAGAACATAGCTTTAGAGTTCCACCACTAAATATATTTATGTGTGTTGGTCATAATCAACTATGATAGGTAAATTATCAGACACATTTATAGGATTAGATTTGAAGAAAGTTTTAACCCTTCTATTTCTTCCACATATGATGAATCTATGGATAGAAACCATAAATTTATATAAGCTAAATTGATGCAATTATGACACTTATAAAGCTGAAAACACAAACAAAATTTTTATCATTCCATTCTGCATCTTTTTTAATTATTTTCTTTCAAATGATGTGTGAAATATGTAGAATGTATAACCTAGGATTTTACCATTCATGAGAGTCATGTGTTGGTCATGATATATAAAGACAAGTAAGTCATAGAACATATGCAAGTGGTTATATTTCGTAAGTGGTGATAACCTTGCAATCATTTCCTCTTGTATATATTAATTTTATAATTGGAATCACTAGGGAGATGTAAGTTAATTTATGTGAGTATTACTCACAAAGCCGAAAGCTCAAATATAATTATTATTATATTATTTCATGTCTTTCATAACTATTGAGGTTAGATAATAAAAATAAATAGTCATTCTAGTCATGAAAGGTAGTTGACATAATGCATAAAAGAAGTATAAATATAGATTAGTTTTTTTTAATCAAAAATGCAGAAGATTTTTGTTTTATCAAAAATGCAGATGAGTTGTGAACCACTAAGTATGATTTTGGTGGTAGAATACCAAAAACATAACTATAAGTTAACCATTTTTGGTAATGATAATTCATACTTGATAACAACCTTATATGCCAAGTAGGCAAGGGGTAATCCATATCATCTTATCATTCATCTAAAACCAAGCACAATATTACCAACATATTAAAAGAAAAACTTATCATACACAAGAAAGTAAATTAACTCTAGAATCTGAGTATCCATGAGATACTCAAGTTTATCTTATTAACTCATCCAATTAGTTAATTCATTATTGGTTGGTCATACTACTCATACAATCTCTGTGTGATTGATACTTAGACTTACATCTATTGCATTATTTATATGACCTATATACTTGTGTATTTTTTGTATGTGTATAAATCATCTAATGAACTTTTAATATTCTACTACTAATAATAAGTTTTGATATTATAAAAAAATTTTAATAACTAGCATCAAAATCATTTAAGAAAAAGATTAGCATTATAACTAAAAAAGAAAAATTAACTCATGCAATTGTTACTTCCCTTATCACTAAAAAATAAAATGAAAATTTGGCAATTAAAGAAGTATCAATTGTCCCCTTAGTCACAATGAGGTGGAGCTGGCTTAAGTTTAGTTTATATGGACCCCATGGAAAAGAGTTCATGTTTCAAAGGCAAACTGATAAAACAAAAAAGATTCCTTTCTTGGGTAGTAGTAACAAGGTCGAACTAGGAATGTGTTTCTTGTCTAGCTTAGTACGCGAAGTGATGCCAAAAGACAATCCCTCATAATTTAATTTTTAGATGACATTAGATTGTTGATGTAAATTTTGGGTATATTTTATCCTACTTTGCAACATGTGGGAACTATAAAGAATCCTTAATGGGATATAGATTCAAGCAAAAGATAAACAAAACCTAATTATTAAATCATTAGCTCTTTCATCAAGACATAGTAGACATACAGATTGATGGAATATATTTTAGGATTTTGTTGATCTTGTTGTTAATAAGAAGACATGAGACACTCCTTAATGGTGGAAAAGGTGGTGGCCAAAAAATGGATGCAAATGGGGGTAGAAATTTTCATAATTAGTTTGGGAACTAATTTTAGCTACTCTCATTAATCATTTTTTTTTTTCATTTAGCTTTCTAACGGTCACAATTGGCATGCCATGTGGATAAATAGCTACTTCGTAGGATTTTGTCCGTGTAGTCCTAGTTGTTTTGAGTTATATATCCATTCTCTATATTACACCAACCAACTAGTAAGAATTCCGAATATATATCCATTCTCATCTTGATTTTGATATTTATCATGATAATAGTGATATCTTCTATCTCTATTTGAGAAATCAAGATGGATATCATCTAGAAACCAAAATATTGCTAAGTATTGGACCTTGGTTTGGATGTGTGTGTGTGTGTGATAATGAAAGTAATAACTTTCTAATGATCAATCAAGAGTTGTTTCTGGATGAGCCATATTCATTTATATCTTTGTCGGGTCTTCTTTTTTTAGGCAATGTAACTTTTTCTTCCTTAGCCTTCATACTTGTTATTTTCACTTACTAGGTAGTAGCTCATATATTGGCTTCTTGTATAGAATGTTTGTCATCTTAACTAAAAAGCCATTTCAATGGTAGAAAAAGCATTAATAAAAGAGGTAAAAATAATTGGGTTCCTAAATTAAACTTTATCAAAATGATTAAAGTATGACATTCATTTTATACAATTATATCTTTTTGCTATCACACCCAAATGTTCCATTATATGTTTGTATTAGTTCATTTCCATGGAATATGATAGTGTAGAGGAAGAATAATGTTTTTATTTACTCTACCTAACACATATATTGTGCAATGAATAATTTTCATAAATCTTTAAGATAGTTAATTGATTACATAGTAGTTTATGAAACATGGCCAAATCAATGGCTAAGAATACTTTACAAAATAAAATATTAACTAGCACATTCAAGATTATATATTGACTAAAATGTAACTTATGATTTTAGGGATTAGTGATCCCATCAAACAAGTCAAGGTTTTTTAGTACATTTAGTGTTAGTAATAGTGCTCTAGGCCTATCGTATGATTTGTATGTTTATTATATATAATATCATTGAATAATATTATTAATTATTCTAAATATCTTTAATCAGTTATTGTTATGGGAATAATAATGAATTAAGATTAGTATAAAGTTTGATTGATATTCATAGGATGAATATGTGTATGAGATACATATCATTTTGATATCTATTTGTTGAGAACAAATATTGTACATACCCATCTTGAGATTTATACGTGGATCAAAGTCATAAGTTAATCTCTAATAGTTATGTTATTAAATCCTTTGACCTAAGATCACTATAGTTCTATATATAAGGAATATTGTGTTTTGATATAACCAAACATTGTATTTAATCAGATGACTATAAAGGTTATACTTGAACATAATAAGAATTATGTAGTGAGATATGAGTGATTAAGATGAAATTTGTCACTCTTATTATAAGAGAGATATCTCTAGGTCCCCTCAACAATAGAGACTAAGAAATGCATGACTATGCTCAAATGAATTGATGGAGATCAATATCATTTGTTTAGTCAATCTAATTGGGTTTCGAGTAATCAAAAATATAATAATATAAGGTTGACTTTGTCCATGCCTTATATTCTATCAAGATATAATGAGGCAAAATGATTATGTTATTAGCTATATTAAGGTTGCCTCAGATCATGAGATTTTCATTTAACTCAGGTAGTAATAATATCTTGCTAGAGGCCACTTATGATTTGTAGGATCAAAATATGATTTAGGTCTATTGTCAGGTAGTAATAATATCTATAGAGGTCACACATTAAGAACAAATAATAATGGTTATGCTTTTTCACTCTCTATAGTAATTTAAAATGATGAGATTATTTTAAATCACAAATAACAAATAGTTATTATTTAAATTCAATTTTAATTTTGAGAAAGTTTAAATTCATGATTTAAATAAATAAATAATTTATTACATTGAACTTGAGTTTTAATGAATAAATTCATTTAAAATGGGTTTTTAAGGATTTGAATTTAAGTTGTTTTAATTTAAACGAGTTTTAAATATATAATTAAATTCATTTCTGACTAAAACCCTAGAAGACTTGTATATATATGAGACATATTTGATGCATGCAATCGTCTTTTATAAAAAAACATAGAGAAACCCTTTCATTTTGAGAAGATAAATCTGAACTAGCATTCAACAAGATCATTCAATATTTGTTCGTGTGTAGATATTTGTAGAGGGTGGTCATTTTTTCAGAAAGACATTACCTTTGAAGATCCGAATAAATCAAGATGCATACTTTGAAGGCTTGACGAATCGATCTACAAGAGGTAAGTTTCGTTTACCCTTCCTTCGTGTTTTTATGAAATGCATGTGATCCTTGGTGGGTTAAAGAATAAAAATTATAAATTCTGTTATGTTAATGTTCCGATTAGATTGGATATTCTGCCCGAAACCCCAACATTTAGATAGGGGTTAGTGATTTGGAATGTGGTGGATAATAGAGAGATGATTTTTCCTAATAACTTTGCTATGCATTTGACATGCAATTCAAATGATGGTTTAGCTTCATTTGTAGGCAAAGTTGTTGAAGCTAATATTCTCTAATAGTGATTTTGGAATGAGTTATTGATGGTAATTCAACTTCAATGTGTGCAAATGTTTAATCTTTGCTTCTCAAAAAGTAGTTTAGTGGACTTCAAAAAGAAATTCTTATATAATTGCATCCCCAATACTAATATGAAAATCGATAATGAGACCATGTTGGAGAAAGTGTTGGCCTTGGCATGTCATGGATGTGTGCAAATAATTGGTATAGAGCTCATCATTTGTTGAGAGATGATTATCCTCTTTAAAATTAAGATGCCTTACCCTTAGTGGAGGCTATATACCATTAGACAAATGTGCACGATTCTCACCTCCTAAAAAAGATAGAGTTGACTCCTCGCCAGAAAATTAACTGCTTATTTTCAAGTTTAAGAATGTTGCTAGTATATATATATGATTATTTTTATAAGCAGGTCAATTTAGAATTGTAGCTCTAGAAATGAAGTCTATTTTGTGCTCAATTCTACTAAAATATGGTAATCCAAAAGGAGCATCATTGGGAAATACATTCTCAAATTATTGTAACAAATAAGAAACAAAACTAGACAAAGAAGATTAGGATCATTAATGTTTAGAAGCATATTTTTGTACAAGAATACAAACAAATGCCTGTAAATATAAAACACAATCTTGACATTACTCTTTTTGTTTATAAAAAAACTTTTTCTTTTGTCTCCTCTTTTCTTTCTCAATTTGTTTTCCTTCTTGTTTTCATACTTTTGTTCCCTTCATTTCATTTCTCTCTCAATCTATTTTGGAATCATACTTTTGTTTAATGCTGACTTCATCTTCATACATTTTTTTGGTGGCAATGGTACAAGAGTTACCAGCTTGTTATCTATTATGAACCTAGAATAACTCTTAATGCTATCATGGTTGCCTTTCCTATCAAATTTCTAAGGGTTGTGAAATAAGATGTGAGATGCATACATATGAACAAAATCACAAATAACCTCATCATGATACTTCACAATTGATAATGACATAAACACTTTCTTTTGCACGCTCACATCTCCACATCATTCAATCATCGCAACTTGTATGGCCTAAGGGGTTTAATTGTTGGTAATTGCAGCTTATCAACTATCAAATGCTCACAATATCAGCCCAACAACCACTATCAATAATTAGCAAGACAATGACTATGATAATTATTTTCACATTGGTATTCCATATCATCCTTCTTTACTTAGGTACTAAAATACATCTTGCTACCAAAAACTCTTCTTCCACTAGAAATTATATATAAATATAACTTGTATGATCAAACTGTGGCATAGACTACTCCTCTTCTTCACTATCCATCAGATTTTATTTTCCAAGCAACACCATGATTCTTTTATTTGGGTAGTGAATAGAAATATGACTAACACCATTACAATTAAACCATTTAACATTAGATTAATTTGGTTTGTCTCAAGTCTTCCTTTATTAATATAGTAGAATCTTCTTTCTTCTTTTTCATTTCAACCTTGGGTTTGGAAGAAATTACATCATCATTTTTTTGAATTTGACTTCCGTGAAGATAAACTTTGTCCAAGGTTGATATTTTGTCAGATGGCCTTCCTTTTCAATTGATTTTCCACCTTCATCTCCATATAAAGCAAGTCATGTATCTTGACATAATGATTCAACTCTTTAATATTGGCTACATCATGATTTAAGCCATTGAGAAATCTTTCCATCATGACTTCACAATCTTCTTCAACATTCGCTCAGATGAAAGTTATATTAGTTATATATGTAAATACATAGTTATTTACAAAAGACTTAGCTATGCTTAGAAATATTTGTTTTGAATATTTATGAAAACAAAATAACAATCATAGTTATAATGGACATCACTATAAGTTCATGACTAGTAGAATATTACATTCTACAACTAACATAATGTTTCTAACTACAATTCAAAAAAAATATTATTATTTCTTCTAATGTTTTGTGAGTATATATTATATCAATGTCATTATTTGTTAGACATATGCTATTGGGTTGCTCATAATCAAGTAGTAGCCTCATCTATTGTAGATATTTGTTAAGTCTGCCATCATCATATCTTATTTGAATTTTTAAAGGAAAAAGTAGTTTTTGGTATATATATCAAAACCAAAATAATTATTATTTAAATACCCATTTTTTTAAAAAAAATTGTATGCAAAACTAAAAATATTTATATTTTTGTGCATTATCCAATCTGTTTACTATTATACCCTTAATTTTTTTTTATAAATAGCCACATTAGCATTAAAATAAACAAAATTTAAAAAAAGTGATGGAGAATGTATCTCTATATGCACTTTATATCATCATATACATAGTATATCATGTTTATTTGACATGATACACATTGTAAGTCATATGAAATATATAACATGTTTATATGATGTCTTATATATAGAATGTATCATAATATACATTAATTTTACAATGTTTATAGAAAATGTGTTATAAACATGTTATATATATATACATTATCTATAAATAAGATATATAAATGAGTTATATATATGATGTATATAGCACATTAATATAAAATGGATAGATAACATATAGTGAACTTAATTTACAGATTTTGTGTGTTGAAGCATTCAAGATTTATCACTTCTAATAGCAGTGATATCATGGTGGTTGTGTACTTTATTTTCTAGTATCCACATATTGAACAAACTATGATCTTAAATTTAATATTTGAAATGCATCATCAAAATATTTGATAAGCATGACAAATTTTTTTGATAAATAATTGTGTTTATGTATAACTATACATAATAATATATTATATCTATAAATATATGTAGCCATGTGTATATAGTTCTATGGGTGTAATTATATAACTATGTGTGGACAATGTTGTGTCTACTAATTCATATAGCTATATGTATTCATCTCTATGAACATCATTTTTAGCCAAATGGTAAGAATTTAACAGATATGTTTTAGCACTAGGTGATATTTGATCTACAACTATAGACATATGTCTTGTACACCTATAATCCTAGAGTTCCCATGGTTTTTCATCTTGATTATGTCATAATCACTAGTGTGCATATAGTAAAGAAGCCAATGTGAGAAGAAACATAAAATGCTGCAACTAATTCATTCATCCAATCACCTTTGTGGACTAATCATCAATAAATAATATGATATCACCATTCATGATAAGTGTGTTTGTATCTCTTTTATGTATATTGTATGTGTGTGTGTGTGTGTATTTTCTCATCGTATAAATGTGCATATATAATATTGCATACCATTAATATATGCTTATATAGTCAAAATATAATGCAAACCATTTATATTTAGAAAGTTTAAAAATTTAATCATTATTGTCAATTATAATATTTTTATGATATTTTGTTTAAGAATAAAAATGTGTATTCAAATAAAACATTCATTTCTTCTTAAAAATAAATAATTTATTAAAAATTAATTGACATTGGTTGGTTTTCTAATAGAGGTGGTGATTCAAGTTAGGACATATAAATTTGTCAAAAACTCATTCATATTTTATAATTGACATCTCAACGATGTTTTTTTTTGTCTTAACAATGTAAATTTGTGTGTACACGCGTGAGTGTATCTATGAAAATTTTATAATTGACATTGTTTTGATTGATGAAAAAATTAATATTAGTGCTAATGACATTTATAAAAATATGGTACAAATGCATATTCTACAAATTAGTTCAACATTTGAAATCACAAAAAATGATCAAGGGTATTTACTATAAGCAAATGCAATTTTGTGATTCAAATTTGAAGTATAAGAAAAGATGTATACAAAAATTATAGGGAAAATTAAGTTTTAGTCTACCAAAATAAAAATATTTATATTTGATGCTTTTTTTTCAAACTTATGTTGCATAAAATTAAAAGCATTTACATTATAGTGAACTAAAATACATAATATATATTTTTTGTTTAATCCCACCACTTCATCAAGTCACTGTCAAATAAAACAACTTAAAGTTATGGAAAATAGGTATATATTGTCTTGGAAAATAGTATATGCTATTTTTAAAAATAGTATGTGTGTGTGTGTGTGTGTGTGGTGTGTGTTGTGTATGTATACAATTTTTGAAATGTATTTATTATTTCTAAAATAATATATATTTTGATGTATGTATATTTTATGTATATATATTTTATGTATGCATAGTTTATGTATATATACTATTTTTGAAATATAAATTTATTATATTCAAAAATAGTATGTGTGTGTGTGTGTGTGTGTGTGTGTGTGTATGCTATGAAAATATACTCTTTTTTGAAATTTAGTGTGTGTGTGTTTGTTAAACATGTTTTTCCAAAAAAAATTATATACTAAAATTTCAACAAAATACTCTAACAAAATTTCCAAGGAAATCCCACAAAACATAATTTATTGATGTTAAGGATGTACTAGATGCATTAGTTAAGCCAAATGACATTACATACTGCATATACAACCCATATTTAGTTATAAAAACAGGTTTCCATTCATATCCTTTTACCATTCTAATTTGATGATGGCTACTTTTCAAATCGATCTTAGAAATCAAATAAAATCTATGCAGCCCATCAAGTAGATCATCTAACCCATGAATAGGGAGGTGATATTTTACCATCATTATTGGTGACATGATTAAGGCTCTCACTTACATATCTTTTTGTTCTATTCCTCCACTAGGCATTAAATCTCCTTCATCTCGTCAAGATTAGTCATATAAGCAAGTCGATAGAAAATTCTAGCTTTTGAACTTAATGTCAATTTGGTTTTTAATTCTCCTAATGGGTTGTAGCCTGCTAGGAGCATCATCATAAAAAACATACTCAAACCCATGTAACATAGAAAAAACAATACTAAGAAAAGAATGATCAAGATCATTATTGTTAAAAACCATTTCTTTGTGCAAAAGTACAAACTTAGTATGAAAATTTAATTTTGAACTCACTCTTTTTTGAATAAAATATTTATTTACTTTTTGTTTCTTTTTTTTTTATTTTCTCAATTTCTTTCCTTCTCTCATTTTTTTTCTTGTTTTGTATCAACTTTATCCATTCTTTATTTTTCACTATCAATCTTTTTCAAATCACACTCATGTTTTATGCTCAATTGATCTTCATACACATGTTTTGGTTTCAATGATACAAGTGTTAAATGTTTGTTATCCTAAATAAAAATGAAACAATTCTTGAAACCGTCATTTTTGGCTCTCATTTCAAATTGCCAAGGTTTGTAAAATAAGACTTGAGATGCATATGTAGGGAAAACATTTCATCATAATACTTCCCAATTGAAAATGATAAGAGAACTTGCTTTTTCACCCTTACTTCTCCACTAACATTTAACCATTGTAGCTTATATGGCATTGGGTATTACAATATTAGTGATTGTAGCTTGTTAACAATCAAATGTTTATAATATTAGCACAACTTTTTCCAACATTAATCAAACAACAAAACTTATTGTCAATATGTCAGTGAGTATGAAAAATTTTATTTCATTTTTTATTCGACATCATTCTCCTTAACTTGGGTATACAAAATATGCCTTGTTACCAAACCCTCTCCTTACACTGAATAATCTAAATCAATGTCACTTGTATTATCAAAAGGTACATCAACTTTCTCTTTATTATTAGTCAATTTAATATCTTCATTATGTTGTTGGGCCTCAGGTCTACCTTTATAAACTATAGTTTATGCATTAGTCTTCTTTGTAATTTCAACCTTGGGTTTCAAAGTGATTCAATCATTATTTTCTCTAATTTCACATCCATGAAGATGAACTTCTTCCAAGGTTGGTATTTTGTTATAATCACATCAATTGACTTTCTACATTGTCATATGCAGCAAGTCCTCCATCATCACATAATATTAGTACTACAACTCTAAAGTACAATCGACATTAAAATAATGCCATTAAGAAATGTCCCATAGTGTCTTCACTAGATCCTCTTTAACATTTCCCAAGATCATCACAATCTCCATTTCCTTGAAATATTCATTTATACTTTTCAATCATTGAATGAGGCCCATTAATTTATTATATTTAAGTACAATTATAATGGTTTGGGATAATCTTTTTAATTACAACCACAATGACATTCCATGTCACAATGGATCTTTCTTGGTTTCATCTCCAATCCAAGTTGTCACAAGCTGATCCCACCTTACAATGGTGTAATCAGTGAATTCAACTATTTTTAGCTTGACTTTCTTCTTTTTGGAATAATCTTGACAATCAAACACAATATCTATCTTATTCTACCATCCCTTATAAGCCTTTGAATTATTTTTCCCTTGAAAAGTTAGAATCTTTATCTTGATGTTTCCGTGTTTTTGATCTACTTCTTCATGACTTATCATATCATGTTGTATTGGAACTTTCATTTTCTTCATGGTTCAAATTTACCCATTTCCTCAACCAAATATTCATTTTCAGCATCAAATTCATTTTTGAACTCTTAAGGATTCAATGTTGTATGAACATGCCTCACTTGTCTTTGAGTACGTGGATGTACTCATCCCATCATCCTTTCATTTTTATTCCATCTGATCTTGCTTCTAAAACTAATGAAATACATATAAGATGAGTTGATATCATTCTAAAAATAGTGAAGCATTATAAAATCTATATATTATTCAATGGTTTTTAAGTTTTTGACTGTGTGTGTGTGTGTGCGCGCGTGCGCGTGTGTGTGTTTCCTCATGTTTCTAAATTTGCATATATAATTATGCTCGCCATTTATATATGCATATATAGTCAAAATATTATGCAAACTTTCATTGGGAGTTAAAAAATCTAATCCTTATTGTCAAATGTAATATTTTTAAAATATTTTCTTTAAGAATAAAATATTGCACCAATGAACTAACCAAAAATTCATTCGTATGCATCTCAACTATGTTTGACTGAGTTGCACTGATATTAATGTGTGTGTGTGTGTGTGAGTATGACAGTTTACTAATAATATTAAATTTTGTAATTTAAATTTATTTTATAAAACAAATAATTCTTTGTCTATACTCTACTTGATTTAACTTTTTATGAAAATTTTTAAATTTATTAATGGGTGAACAAAAAATAATGGCAAGTTTGATAAATGAAAAAGATGTAGCCAACATTGTTTTGATGGATGGAAAAATTTTTAGTGCTGATGATATTTACAAAAATATGGTTCAAATGTTGAATTAGTTCAACATTTGTTGTCAAACAAAAATGGTTAGGGATGTGTTGTTTTGTGCATGATATTTTTTAATTTTAAATTTAAAGTTAAAGAAAATGACATTCCCAAAAAATATAGGAAGAATTAAGTTTTATGGTATGAAAACAAAATTATCGATGACTATATTTATCTTTGTGTGTGTGTGTGTGTTTATATATGAGTATATTTGTGTGTGTGTGTGTGTGTGTATTGAATTTTGGTCTGAGTTAGTCTCTATCATCCATCATTAGTCAATATATATGACTATTTTTCTTAAACTTCAAAATTGAAGTTTAAGAAATTGCTATGGTCTGATTTAGTCTCTATCGTCCATCATGAGTCAATCTAGAATGATTCTCCAAAAAAAATTAAAAGCATCCACATTTTTAATTTTGATGGCAATTTCTTAGACATATGACTCAAAAGATATAGGTGGAATTGTATTTTGCTGCACTCCTCACAAAATAATTGGAAAAACATAACCCAAAAATTAATATTTAAAAAAATGTACATCAAACTCATAACAAATTGAATTTTCATGCAGTCAAATTTATTAATCATAAATTATCCTTATTTGTTTTTAACTCCCCTATCCCCTCTCCAAAGCTCATGGAGCTCAGGGAGCTCCACCGAGGAGCTCAATGAGCTTCAGGGAGCTCCTTTGAGGTGTTGGGTCCGGCCCATCTTCGGGCCCAACTACAAAAGAATAAAACAGAAAAGTGAAAACAAAAAAAAAACTGCAGCGAAGAACAATCTTCCATGTCGGTGAGTTTTTTTTTTCTTCTGTTCAAGGCGGCGCAAATCAAACGAAAATATAAAAATCATGGCGTCGGTTGCTCATTTCACTCTTACTGGCACCCGCTGGTTGTGACCCAGAGAGTTGACTCCAAGAACTCGAGCTTCTATATATATATATTAAGCCTCACACAAGCAATATATTCCTAGCTCTGACACGCTCTTCATCTCTCCCTCTCGCTGTTGTTCGATCGCCTTTTGAAGGCCCTGGCAGCGACACTCAGTGTCAATCTCTCCCATTTGCTGGCAACATCTTCGAAGATTTTCTGTTTGTTCACCAACACGGGCACTTCGCGAACCCCTTGACTCACATTGATCCCTGAGGTAATGTTGGCAGTGCTGGAGATTCTGCTGATGCTGAACTTGCTCACGGCAGCTCATTCGGGATTCCCTTGGGGTTTCATCATCGATAACTACTGTCGTGTGGTAGTTTGAGGCATTAACGAAGAGAATTGCAGCGAATAATATGGCTAGGAGAAGTGCGATCTTTCCCATTGTATTGGTGATATGTTTGTAGGTGCGGGATAGGTATTTATATATAAATCTTCTTTGGCCCTTCGATGGAAAAACCATACTCCGCATTGTTTGTTTAGGTGGTTTTTCCCAACAAACATCCCGGACATTTTCAGTATGCAGCAGTGCCATATAGTTATTCTTTAAATATTTTCTATTCTTTTAGTTATATAATCCGTGTAATTTTTCCTAACATGAGGAACTCCATGGAGCTAGTTGGAGCTCCACCAATGAGCTCTAGGGAGCTCCACCGAGGAGCTCAATGAGCTTCAGGGAGCTCCATTGAGGAACTCCAGGGAGCTAGTTGGAGCTCCACCAATGAGCTCTAGGGAGCTCACTGGAGTTCCACCAAGGAGCTCCAGGGAGCTTTACAAGCCCCAATGAGGAGCTCGATCATGGAGCTCGCTAGAGCTTCACGAGCTAAATCATGCAGCTTGATGGGGCTCCTCATTGGAGCTCCCGGGAGCTCTTCACTGGAGCTCCACGTTAGAGCTCATGGAGCTCCATCGAACTCTTCTGATGGAGATCCATGAGCTTCCTGGAGAGGGGATAGGGGAGTTAAAAATAATTAAGGCTAATTTATGATTGATAAATTTGAGTGGACCAAAATTCAATTTTTGTTAGGAGCTTGATGTACTTTTTCAAATATTAATTTTTAGGTTATGTTTTTTCAATTAATTTGTGGTGAGTGCACCAAAAAAAAATTCCCCCTACAACTTGTACAATCAGGAACCATAAACAAAGATAATGCATCTTTGTTTCCTTAGTTAAATCAAACCAAAAGCCAAAAAAAAATAAAGAAAATTGCCCTATCCCCTTGTTTTATGAAAACTATGAGTAGTTAGTTTGAACACTATATCAAATTAACCATGATAGAGTTGGAAGTTCTCATGAGAACTAATGAAGTAAAGCAAAACCTCACCAATAAAACTTATATTTATCGAAGTCTATCTAGAAACACATAATATAAATCTAATATAAAGTTTAGGACATCCATAGTGGTTGAAATTCACCCTTGATTGATAGTTCTTTATTGACACATAATTGTTGAATTTCAACATTGATCTTCTGATTCTCTAATTGACATAAATATTTTCAACATCCTCTTTCACATTTATTGACTTTTGAACATTTTTTACTTTAATTTCTAATAATGAGTTATTTTATTTGACATTAATTCCTAAAAGGGTTATTTGACTTGGACACTTTTTAACGAAGGGTTTACTCAAATGAACTTTTTCATTAGCCCATTTAATACCACTTGAATTTTTTTGACCCTTGTTTTTGTGAGTGACCAAACATTCATTGGAATGGGATTCTTTGGACTTTGGTTATAGCGCACATTCTCATCATTCATTTCTTCCTCATAAAGATTGATTTTTTAATCATGAACCTCTAGATGTCCTTTAATGGCCCTATGTCTTCATCAGAAAGATTCATTGGAACGGGATTCCTCACAAATTGCATTGTTCTTATTCTTTTTTTTTTTTTGATCATTGAATAGACTTATTCAGTTTTTTCACCATCGTTGTCTTCCTAATCCATATAAATTTTTCTTTCATTCACTTGTAATGGCAACAAATCTAAAAGGGTTTGCATATTAAATTACAAATGATTTTTAAAGGTAACATGATAGTTGTAGAATTTATATTCCTATTAAAAGAAAATGCAATTAACAAAAAATGATTTTCCAATTATTTGAATATTCTTTGATCTAAGCAACCCTAAAATAAGGTCCATATATATATATATACCTATGGTGTTGTTGCAATGGGTAGAGGTGTATCAAACTATAAGGAAAAAACCTATATTTGGCTCTCCTACATGCTATGTAGCAAGTATAGATTCTTTCCAATTTTCTTCTCATTGTTGGCCAAAAGAAAAGCTTATATAAATTGTTAGTTATTTTCTTAAAATCAAAATATCATATTAAGGCCTTACAATTTACCTTCACAAACAAGTAACTCTCTCATAGAGGTATCAAACGGCTCGGGAAGCTCAGGCATGGCCAGGGGCATGGCATGGTTCAGTCATTCTTGGCTCGACATTACACAGCCTAAAACCATGCCTAGTCCTATATCTTGCCGCCCCATGGAATGGCTTGTGCTACGTTGGGATGACATGAGCCATGTCTCATGCTGGGCTAGGAAGGAGCCCCGTGTTTGGTCCAGTGGCATGGTCCACTGGCCTAGGGTCTTGAGACTAGCTATTTGTTATAGGTCAAGTCCCATAATGTGACTTCCTGATGGGTTGTGTTTTTTTAAAAAAAAATTCAGCCACACTAGTCAAATCTTACTTATGTGGCCAATTGCAATGGGTAAGCCATGTAAGCTGGCTACCCATTGCATTTTCATGCAAAGGCCTTCCAATAGGAATGGTCTAACATGATTTAGCATGGTCATGCACTATGTGGGACAACCATGTCATTCTAGGCTGGCTAGCTGGTTCCTATGTTATGCCAAGTATGACACGAAAAGTATACCATGTCATGACTAGTAAGGTATGGTATGGTGGCATAGCTGTGCTACACTTAAATAAGTCATACCAGGATGACACGACCCATGTTATACCTCTACTCTCTCATAGAACTATAAAGGATGAAAAGTTTATTTTTTTTATAAATAAATATTCATCTAATCTATAAAATTTTTTAAATGGATATTTTTTATATGCTTCATAAATAGTTGCAAAGTCACTTTCATTTAAACACTCAAAACCAAATAATGTTGTTTTGATAATAGAAAGAAGTCTATATCATCTAGAAAAGGCAATAGTCATTACATTATCCGTACATCATTTGTTTTGGATGACAAATGAAGAAGTGTGTATCTTCAGTTGTCACAATGACTCATGATCCATTTTGATGATGAATTGCTTCGGCCAAAATTTTGTTTCCAATCCTTTAAAACTCTCACCAATGCATAAAGCTCCTTCACATAGATTTGATACTTTTCACTAAAGTAATCAATTGATTTTTTTTTCTTGCATCAAAGAAGCATCAATACCTATCTTTCGATGCATCACACTCAATATCAAAAGTTTTAAAAAATTTTGGCAACACAATTAATTGAACAATGAACAACTTATATTGATGCAATTAAAATGCAAACCCTTGTTCTACTCTTTATTTAAAACCAATAGTTTTCTTTATGAGCTTAATGAGTGGTGCACTGATTGTATTACAATCTTTAATGAAATGATAAAAGAAACTAAGTCATCAAAACTTCTTATCTCAATTATGGTCTTTGGTGTTATGACTCTTACCCTCAAGAGAAGGAAAAGCCATGACTTTTATATTTGGGTTAATAGCTAGTGCCTCTATATATTTGCAACACTATGGTGATATGATATATAAGAGAAGTTAAGGCTAGTATCAATGTCATTCACTATGTTGTGGACACTTGAGACACATGAAAGACTATTCTTTGTGTCACAATCATTTCTTGGCATGATAACCATATGATACACACAACAGACATTCTTAGTATAGTAGTCATTGCATGAAAAAATAATGATGATCATGAAAGACAAACACCAATGTCATAGCCATTTCCTAGGACCGTGGCCATATTATGATATTAATAGCCATTTAGAAAGTTGTAGCCATTCCCACTCATGGATTTGTATGAAGAACAAGAAATACAAATGAATAAAGCTATGATTATTTTCAAATTCTATGCTTTTGTGTTATGGAGACATTAGGCCAAAGTAGTGATAATTGCTTTGTACCATGACATTGTGTTATAAAAAAGTTGGAATACATTCTAGAGTCATGACTACTTTCTAGAATAGCAACCTCATGCTTAAGAGATGAAGGCTAGAGTTGTAGCTTTCTTCTAAAAACCATAACTTCCAAGTTAAAGTAATACAGAATCATCCAAGTATAAAAGAGAAATAGAGAAATTCCTAGGGATTCCTCTATTCTTCTTTCCCCACACTACAAGCAAAGGTCACTGTGTAGCTACCAAACACTAGGGGTGAATTTTATACTTTTTAGGGATTCCAAGCAATCAAGGTACACAAAACTAAATATGAATCCATATAGTTGGGGGCATGGCTCTTAAACCCCACCCCCCCCCACTAGATATATTCGAAAATTTTGATCAAATTAACATGTTGTCTAGAGTTTGTATAATATGGTTTATGTGATGTGACAATGGGTTCATATTAATAAATATATTTTGATTTATGTTGTATTATGGATATTGATAGATGAATAATTAAAAAGAATTATAATTAGAGTTTTGACTATCGATAGGTTTATGTGAGATTGTCGTGGTAGAAAGTGAAGAGTAAATAATGAGACTCAATTACACATATGGTAGGAATAAATGACAATCCTTCTGATTGTGATGTATAAGATAAATATATATATTAAAATTTGAAATTTGGGCATTTTAATCATTGTGAGTATAATGCTTATGAAGCCAAAAGTATGAATACTTTTACATGTCAATATATTATTTATATCTTAGAAGAACTAGTTCTGAATTGGGATGGATATTATATAAAATATTCTTCTAAGGGTTTTATCTTTAATATGGAAGTCACATCATTACCAAGGAGGATAGTGACAATAAATCCTTGATTCATCTACAAGTATGTTGTGACTCATAAGGTGATGGCAATATTTGTATGTTGTTTTTACTCATATAGTTCTCATCGGTGAAACTTGAAGGAAACATACATTAATTGTGTGAGTACGCCACTTCCAAAGCTAAAAGTATACATACAAACTATGTCAATTCTTATTCTTTAAGAGATATAAGGTTAGGTAATAAGATTATACATATTAAGCCACCATCAAGAGTTATTGATGAGATTGTCTAAAAGGTATAAGATTATGAATAACTTTTGAGCAGAGATGATTTATTATCTTAATAATGATATACTGAAGAGACAACTATGAAGGAACTACAAATGAGATGGGTCAATAGTGATAACCACCTTGTATGTTATTAAGATAGAGAGTAATTATACAACAACCCAAATTTTATTCTATATCTAAACATAATATAATTTCAACTAATTTGAACACATATCACATAAATTAAATGAACAACTCATGAATTTAAGGTTGATTCCACAATTCAAAATATTTATTTTACTAGAATTGAATTATCTCACTATAGAATAACCAAACTACTAATTTAATCCATGTGAGATTGATATCTAGGAAAAAGTCTTCTTTAGTTTATATACAACCAATGCACTTGTAGATCTTTATTGATGAGATACTCTCATCAATAAACTTTTATGATACCACCTAACTAATAAAATAAGATAGCATAACAAAGTCACAACAAATTTTTAGCATTATTTTTAGAGATTATTTAGCCTAGTTAGTCAACATGAGTTGACATAACTATTCTTGTGAAAAGTTAATTTTTTTTAGTAGTGTAGATAGCATAGAGTTTGATAAATCTTTCCAAATATAAAATCTAGCATTATTAACTTGTTTAGAAGATGGATAGTTTTATTTTGATGTTTTACTTGTCTTTTTTCCTTTTTTTTATTCTTTTTTTAGCCATGGAACTACATATTAAAACATTTAACAATTATTTCTTTGAAAACCTAATTTTTTTTTAAGAACTGAGGAAGAAGAATGAAGCAAACAAAATTCATTTTTGGAAAAATAAGATGTAAGTGAGCAAGAACATTACAAACTATTAGTGTGAGGACACTTTTTATGCACAAAGTAGTGACTTTCATTCTATACTTTATGTAAACAAAAATCAACACTACTATTAGCTAGAATAAAATTATGGAGAGTGAAGATGTGTAGAGGTATCAAATGGGATATGTTGTGATTGGCACAACCTAGTAAGTAAGTCATGTCATTCTCGATATGGCATTACTTGTATTTGTCCTGCTCGGCATGACATGACCGGCATGACTCCAAGAAGAATTATGTCAAGTCATTTTGAGTCATGCTGGGTCATGCTAGTTTTTGACTTTTTGTATGCAAACTAAAATGCAATAATATGAAAAAAATACAATCATAACATATAATCAAATGAAATGGAATACAATTCATCATCCAAATACAAAAAAGATAAAAAATACAATAATAATTCACATTGTAATCGTATCATATGAAATGAAAATGAATAATAACATTAAAATTGTAAATAAATACAAAATCATAAAAAATACAATCGTCAATCTTAATGCTAATCAATATATGTATGTCAATCATCATCATTATCATGTAAATGTCTGATGTTGTTACTAGTGGTGGCCTCAACATCTTCCAAGTCTCATGAGTTATCATCCACAAGTAATCATGTACTCTTGTTCTAGCTATATTTTAGATGTCCACCTCAAATCCTCCTAATCCTTCATGCATGCAAGTACCTTAATGATATTTGGTCATAGTTTTGATCTCCTATCTAAAATGATATTAATTATAATAGAAAAAGTTGACACTAATAGTATACTTGACACTAGAGGAGTTAATAGATCACATATCATCTTAGACAGCATAGGATAGGTGGGCTCATATGATTTCCATAATAGTAAAATATCAAGATTCTTGTTTTCGATATGTGATAGGTATAAAATAACATAGAGCATGTCTATTCTCAGAGAAATAATCTCTAAATATGGTGTCCATGTCTATACTCGGAGCATGGCTACAAATACTACTATATCTGGTATCATAGTAAATAAATAACTTGGTCAATTTTTCATGAATGAACCCTTCATGTTGATGTTCATGGTTCATGCACATGAAAATATATGTCATAATGTTTTTTACCCTTTCCACCTTAACCCTAGGATCCATGCAGGCAACTAGGAAATAAAGAGATTGAATGGTAGACTAGTACTTTAAGTACTTAGTTTCCATCTCAATAAACATGGTACTAAATATAGGGTCATCTTTAACATTATTAAACATGCTACTAATATTGTATATGCACCTCAGTACAATGTAGTAGTGAGATTATATACAGACAAACACATGTTCATCTTATCATAAAAAAATCATCATGAATTTTATAAAAAAAATTGTAACATAGTCAATCTCATCAATAATAAGTTCAACACTCTTATATTGCTGTAGTTAGATATCACATGTTGATATTCAAAAATTGAACCAACATCAGGTAAGTATAATTTCAATGGTATCTCATATCCATTTGAAATTTCTTTTTCTTTAGACCCATAAATAAACATAGACTACTAAACTCCTATTGTATGCTAAATTTTCTAATATATTTTAGCGAGTTTCTTCTTTTTTCTAATGTGCGGGTAACAACCTTCATCTCCACTTAACTGTCTGATTAATAATGTGACAAATACATCAAACATGAAAAATCTTACCTAATGGTCATAACAAATATATTAATAGATACTTTTTGTTAGATATATTATTAAATATGATACAAAATATTTTTTTTGAATATGATAATATCTAAAGATTCTTGTAATGCATTTATATATGATAGGATCATCATGCACTCATATTGAGTTTCCATGTAGAATCTACAAGTGGATGGTGAGGCTTGTAAATGATGTATCATTGTGACTAGTCCAGATATTGAACGTCATGGATACATCTCTACTGTATTATCTAAATTTGTTAATTATTATTTATTTTTCTAACTTGTAATATTTAATTATATCGTACCTATATGTGGGCCTAGGAATCATACGATAAGTAGGCTGGAAGTAGGCTTGCATGATACTAACAACCCTTGCATCCTTTAAAAATCTAATTAAAAGACTCATGATGGAAATCATTTTGGTTATGCCTTTCCCCCCTAAATCATTGTGGTATATTGCAGGGGGTCAAAGAAGTTGTGTTAAATCCAGCTTCAAAGATTACATCACTCATGCTCAATTGGGTTTGCTTAGGATCTAATGCACTATGTTTATATTGTGCATAATATTTATATTGTGTTGATTCTTCATCGATACTCCTAGTATTTTTATTTTTTTTTATTATATTAAAGTGAGTCCAAACAATTAGATGTTCTTCTAGTTTTTTGTTTTTAGGCATTTGAGTTTGAGTCAAGGTCATGGGAGAAAATATATTTTTAGCCTCCGGCCTTTCCATAGGATCATCATTATTAATTATATCTAAATCTTTAATAATATTACTATCATTTAATCACTTTTAGTTATTTTTTTATGTTATGAATAATTTATGTATATTTAAAAAAAATTACTTGGATTCTAGAGAAGAGAAAGATAAAGCCACAACCCACACCACACAACAATATGTAATGGAACACTAAGAGAAACTCCTACTTTATATGTCTTAAGCTTTAAAAAAATTCTAATGTTTAAATTGTAAAGATTAATGCTTTAAAGTTTAAACATTAAAGAGAATGAGAGTAAAGGTAGCTAGGAGGATCAAGAGAGTAAAGAACAGAGGAGATGATAGATGAGAGAGTAGAGAGCAAAGGAGATGACAAAGGAAAGAGTTAAGAATGAGAATAGATTTGAAAATGAAAAACTTAAAACTCATGATCTATATTTATAAACTTTTTTTAAGAAACAATTATATTTTATAAATTTTTTTTATTTTTTGAATATAAAATTGGACAGAAACCCAACAGCCATAAGATGTCTATCCTAGCCATTGCAATAAATTCCAATGGCCATGATTAAAATACATTTTCATTTTTAATTATTTTTCCAGCTAAGTAACCATTGGGGTTGCTGCATAGGCATGTTGGTTGTTGGGTTTTATTATGCATGAGCCTGACATCCAAAAAGGCTGTCAAGTAGGAGGGTGCAGGTCGTACCTGGTGGCTGGCACATCTAGGGTTAGCCATTCTGTACCTATTGCCACGTACACATGGTAGCCCGAATGATTGGCAATATACATGTGGCATGTTTCATAAAAACCCCCACCACACATATGTGGCATAATTTAAAAAAAAGTTAATTATGAATTAAAAAAAATTGGGACTAGGTGGATCGAGCATGGGCCAAGTGGATCGTGCCCACTTCTCAGTTCTCCATCCTATGTCTGATTTATAGTATTAATTGACCATTCTAATGGGTCTTGCCTGGCACGACATGAGACATGACATGAGTCATACCTCATGGGGCATGCCTGACATATGTCAGGGATAATTCTAGACCATGAGATGTTGATCTAAGCATAGCTCAATTGGGGAATGCCTCATGCCATCCCGAGCCAAGCATGGCTCAATTGAGGCATGATGTATGCCATGTATGGGCCACCCCGCCCACTTGTCACCTCTAGAGATAAGGATGCCATGAGGAAAGTACATTTTATAATTCTCACCCATTGCTTAAATATTCACTTGCAACTAAGCTTGATGAAATACTAATTGAGTTTAGAAGATACAATGCTTCTATAGGAGAGAGAGAGAGAGAGAGAGAGAGAGAGGGAGGGAGGGAGGGTGGGGGGGGGGGGGGAGTGAAATAAAGTCATTGACTTTATTATGTTTGAAGGAAGTGTTGCATCAAAAATTTTTGTGATTAATTTGGAGATTAATTATGTTGAGAATCTAGAAGAGGAAATCAAGATATAACTTCAATCATTCAAGAAGAAGATGATAAAATGATGATGAAATTCTCTTTGCTAATATGTAGATATTTGTGATAGACAATCTATAATAAGAAATTAAAGTTATAGCCTCAATCATTTAAAATAAAAATATAAAGCAAATAAGTAAATCTCTATGACTAATATTGAGATCATTGAGATTGAGAATCTAGAAAAAAAAATTAAAATATAGCCTCTAGCAATCATGAAGAATAAGGTAGGTGATAAAGTTTTAGTGGCTGATACAAAAAGAAATATAGAGGAGAGAAACGGTCAAAAGGATGAAAAATTCAAGATATTTTATAATGTCAAGGCTAAAGAAAAAACAAAGAAGATGACGTCCACTGTGACTATCCTCATGGATGAGCTTATCAACATGATCATTTATCCAACATTTACAACTAATATCTAACATAAAAGGATGAAGGAAATAAAATAGTATACTAAAAATTCAGGTTGAATAATAGATATCTTTCATATAAAAAATTATGTTTTGATTATCTAGCTATGGATATTAAACATAGTACTGCTTCTGAGAAAACTCACTAATTTTTTTTGTGGTGTTTGTTTGATTAAGTTTCTTTGTTGTGAGAAAAAATATTATATATATATAGTTACAGTTAAACCCCCCAAACAAAAGAATCACATATTCAAACCAACTTTAATTCTGAAATTTTTAGCTCAAAGGCATGACATTTTTCAGCATTCTTGACTTTTGTATTATAGAGAGAAAAGTTTATCAAAAATTTAATGACTAAGCCATGATATTTTTTTGTGTCGTGACTTTAGAGTTTCATAAGGAACATCATAGATGTCATATGAAAAAGCCAAAAACGAGACCCAGTGTAGTGACTTTGAAGGAACTACTTGACATAATGTTATGAATTTTTATTTATAGAAAAAAAGTAAAATTGTAGAGTTGTGACCTTTATTAACTAGTTCATGATTATAAATAGCTGAACCTAGAAATTCTTCCACAAAACTTTTCTAATCCTCTCCTACCATTATGATAATCAAACCCTAAGCCATCTAAGCTTATTGATTTGATAATAAAAGGAAAAGCATCTTCAAAGAAAAATATCACAAAAAAATACAATAAATATAAAGAGAAGAGACAAAAAACCTAGCCTCATAGAAATGCCTCCAAAAGTCATGGTGCATATGGTGACATTTATTATAAAAATTGGGCAGCAATGGATGGGTTCTTCACTATCCAAAAATGGCATTATCAAAAAAAAGAATTCAACAAATTCATTCCTCTCTTTAGAAATATCATCAAGAAGGGAAATTAAATAATTTTTTTGTATGAATAAACAAAGAGACAATGCTTACATTGTGATGAAAGTTTATGCCATTTTTGAGGGTCAGAAAGGAAAAAGGCATGGCTTTTAACTACAGAGAATTCTGGTGGGCATTTACTCGAGCCACAACCATATCTAGTACTACATCATTTTGCTCTGTAGAAATTATCAAAGCCACATCCCATTCCCAACACCCAATTTTGGGTTACAGAGATAAAATGCACAAATTATGGTCATTCTTAGTACCATGACTTTGTGTTATAAAAATGAAATAAATAACCATGGCTATTTTCAATACAAAAACAATCTAATATGAGAGAAAAACCAAAACCATGGCTTATTTTTTGCCCATGACTATATGTTGCCAAAACTAACTTACAATTACAACTATTCTAAGAGCTACAAAAAATTTAAAACAAGAAAGAGATAAAAGTTGGGACTCATTCCTAGAGCTTCAACTTTGTGTTATAGCAACAAAAAGACAAAGGCAAGTTATTCTTAAAGTCATGACTTATGATTTACTTTTCCAACTCAATCATTGGAGTATAAAATTGAAAAATAAAAAAATATTTGTTAAAATTATAGGGCATGAGAAATGTACCAAAAGATAGGTATTGAGGAGCATAATTTGATTCAAACCTAAGAGAGATCCATAAAAAATGATGACATAATGCACAAGCATAAATCCTAAAAGGGACATGAATTTTGACTCTACTACCTAGGGGCAAATTTGTTGTACATGAATGAGTATTATGGGTTTAGGATTTAATTCTTAGATACTCTTGAAGGTTGTCATTAGGAACCCAAAATTCTATAAGATTTATTTTAATTTATTTCATGTGAATTTTTTCCCAATATTAAGCTAAATTGAGGTCTATGGTTGATACATTTTATTCTATGTGATGAATGCATTATTAATAATTTTTATGTTTGGATTATTTTGTAGTTTAGTTATGAATAGATGTCATATTTATGCAGAATTGAAATTATGATTTTTATATTGGTGAGTTTGTGTATGTTATCATTGTAGATGATTATAGGTAAGTCATGAAGTACACTTTGTGAGAATAGTATCAAGGATGTGACAACCCTTCTAATCATGATGTGAAAAATAAACCTATATGTCAAAATCTTTTGTTGAGATATGTTTATTGTATTAGTATAATAATTATGAAGCCAAAAATATGAATATTTTAGTAAGCTAGTCTATTTTGTGTCTTATAAGAACTACTTCTCAATTAATAATTGATATGTGTATTTTATGGAATATTTTATTAAGGATTTTTACCATTAGAGTGGGAATCATGTGTCATCATAATAGATGATGATAGGTAAGATATGAGATATGCATGAGTAAAGGTGACTCATAAGATGATGGCAACCTTATGAATTACTTTCTATCATATATTAATTGTGTGAGTATGATGCTTATGAAGCTAAAAATACAAATATTTTTACTACGATATCAGTTCAAGTTCATATCATATATGAGGTTGGAGAATAAGAATACACGTACAAAGTAATTGTTAGGGATGATTTATCATTTTGGTTATAAAATACCAAGGAGTTAACTACCAAGGAATCATCATTGAGGAAGACCTAATAGTTGATAACCATATTATATACTAATAGAACACTAGAGCATATTTTTTTGATTTTGTTATGCTGCCTAATTTGATTGGTTAGCTGATGACCTAAAAGCTCATTGACGAGGGTATCTCATAAATTAAGATAGGTAAGTGCATGGTTAATATAAGTAGTAAAAAAGAATTTTCTCTAAGTATCAATCACATAAGAATTGTATCAGTAGTTTGGTTATTCAACATTGAGACAAACTATTTTTAGTAAAATGGATACTCAAATTATTAGACAACCTTAGGTTTATAGTTTATTTATTTAATATGTGATGTTGTTTAAGTTGCTCAACTTATATAATGTTGGACACATAATGAATGTCATAGTATTTTTCAATAACTATTTGTCCTAATTGGATACAAAGTGGTTATTGCCATTATTATTTTTTTTTGATAAGTAATAAAATTTCAATATCAAAATTTCTTTGTACAACTAGCCTAGAAAAGATTCAACCTATTACTGGTTTTTTTCATTAAGCTTGTACCAATGGTGATCCATTCATAGTTATCTTCTGAGTATGTACTAATGAGATAATAATTTATCTCTACTCATGAGTTATTCATAATCTTATACATGTTAGGCAACTTCACTAATTCTCATTGATGGTTGTTTCATATACATACTCTTATTCTCTAGCCTCAACCATCATAAATATGATAGATAGACATAGTGTATAAGCATTTTCCCTTTCAATTTCATAAGCATCATACTCACACAATTAATATATGTTTTCCTCAAGTTTCACATGTGGGAACCATACAAGTAAAAGTAACTCACAAAGGCTATTATCACCATGTGAGTCACAACAAACTCACACATGTCACAAGTATTGTCTATCACCATCCTTCTTGATGTTAATGTAACTTCCAAACTAAAGGTAAATCTCTTAAAACAAAATTCTATATAATATTCATCCTAATTGAGAACCAATTATTTTAAGATATGTACAATGAATTAGTATGTAAAAGCATTCTTACTTTTAGATTCTTAAGGATCATACATATGAAGATTAATATAATCAAAATTTAGGTATCAATGTATAAGTTTTTCTTATGCATCATAGTTAGAAGGGTTATCACTTCCTTCCCACTATATGTACAAGTCAGCCTAGTAAATTATATATCACCATCAACCATGATAATTTCACACAAACCTACCAATAATTAAAACTCTAGTTTAACTTCTATTTTGATTATCGTCCATCAATATCCATTTATAAAATAAATCAAACATATTTTTTAATAAATAAAACTAATTCACATCACATATATAAATTTACACAAAACCATAGATCTATGCTTGTTTGGTATAAATTCCCAAATGCAACTTTAGAGGAGAGGGGTTTGAAAGTCATGTCTATCAACTCTAGGGAATACCATTAATTATGCATTTCTAAAGGTCACAACTCCTAGGGGGTGAAAAATTTGCCTCTAGGGTTTAGTAGTTATTGTGCTTTTTCTTGTTTCTTGAGTGAGGAGAAAATGAAATGGAGAGATTTCTAGAAATTTTTCTCTCTTCTATTTTTATATTCAGACCCCTTGCATTAGTTAAAGTAGATAATCATAGTTTTTAGAATAAGCACAGGAACTAGCTCCAAACATTGTCTCTCAAAGAAAATGAAAAAAGTCTTAAATATATTCACATTCATGCTAACTCCATTCATCTTCTCTATTTTTTACAACTTCTAGAAAATGGTGATGTGATTATTGGGATCTTTTTAAAATTATTCACCATACTGATATTGGTGTACCATTAATATCAACTAGGCTTCAACTTAGAATGGTTCTCTTGTATTAGTTCATCTGAATCATAGAGTAGTTATTTATCAATATTGGTTGCTAATATTCTCTCAATGTATAGTGAGAATTGAGCTAATAGAAAAGTTATTCTTCACTACCTTGGCAGTTTATGTTATTACAATTACATTTAGTGTTTCCTTTGTCATCTCTTTATCTCAAAAGATTCATTCTTATTCTTTTAATTTTTGGGTATGAAGGTGTTAACTCAGTCATAGAGCTTTGACTCATATAATATCTAATGGCTATTTGGTATGCCAAATAGAAAATAATACTAGTTATTTTGGTGATTATGCATCATATGTTTATTTGAAAAAAAAGTGTTAAATAGAACCATTTACAATGACACGGTTATTTGTAATGACTCTACCACCTCGATGATACAATCATTTCACTATGCAATATATTCTTTTTGACTATAAAATTTTCATAGATCACAACCAAACTAACTCAGTAATATTTTTATGGATATGACATTAAATTCATGTTATATTAGCCAAGTACCTCATTAGTGCTAAAACCCATGATACCCTTTAGTGTGATGACATTCTCAATACATTGCTAAAGATACAAATACAAAAGCCCTGGATTTCCTCCACTGCTATGAATTTTGTTGACATAGAGTTTTAAAAAATAATTTACATGAGCCACAACCATTTGCAAAACCATGACTTTTTACTTTGGAGAAAAGACCAAAGTCGAGGTCCTTGTCAGCACCATGACATCATGTTTCAGATGAGAAATGAATGAGTCATGGTCATTCCCACTACTATGACTTTATATTATAGATAGAAAATATATGCGTCATGACTATTCCTATCACAGTGACAATCTAAAATAAGAAAGAGACCAAAGTCATAGTCATTCTCATTATTATAACTTTGTGGTATAGAGACACAAAGCTATAGATGTGGCTATTCTTTGACATCATGATTTCCCACTCAAAAATATACATAGCCTTTTGAGTATAAAAGTGGAACTTCGAAAAAAAAATTAAAGGGAGCTAGGGCATTAAAGGGAGCTAGGGCATGAAAGAGAGTGGCAAAAAATGCTAGATTTTTTGGGCAAAATTTTTATAAGCCCTAGGAAAAATTCATGAGTAAAGAGGTAATGCAAAGCACAAGTATATACCATAAAAGAGAACATGAATTTCAACTCCCACCTAGGGACAAATGCAAGGTGCATACATGAGAATAATAGGTTTAGGATTTTGATTCCTATATACTTTTGAGAACTATCATTTGCAATTTAAAATTCCATGAGAAATATTTTAAATTATCTCATGTAAATTTCTTCTTTTCATCATGCTAGATTGAGGCTTAGAGTTGGTATATTTTATTTTGTGTGATGGATTAATAATTGATAGATTTTATGAATAGTTTGTGTTAGAGTTTGGTTACCAATAGATGCAGTGCTTATTTAGAACTAAAATTCAAGTTTTACTTTTGGTAGGTTTGTGTGTGATTTTATGATGAATGATAACAAACAAGAAATGAAGCATATTCAAGCATTATGGTAGGAAAAAAGTGATAACTCTTATGATAGTGATATGTAGGACAAATCAATACATAAAACCTAATATTGAGGTAAGTTTAATCATGAAAGTATGATGCTTTAAAGTCAAAAAATGAATATTTCTATAAGCCAATTCATTGTGCATATCTTAGATGAAATGACCCTCAAATGATGTGTAGGTTTATAAATTATTTTTCTAAGTATTTAACCTTTAGTATGAGAGTCACATATCATTATGGTAGATGGTAATAGATAAGCCACAAGAAAACATGAGTGGATGTTACTTATAAGGTGGTGATAGTCTTATAAGTTACTTTTATCATATGACTCCTACTAGTGAGATTTAAGGAAATGCTTATATTATTTGTCAAGAGTATGGAACCTACAAAGTCAAAAGAATAAATAATTTTAAAATACTACTAGTTTACATCTTTATGATATATGAGGTTGAAGAATAAGAATGCATATATGAAGCAACAATAAAGTGAATGATCCTTGATCATAGATAATTTATTATTTTGGTAATAAAGTACTAAGGAAATATCTATGAGTGGAAAATTATTGGAAAGGGCCAAATAGGCAGAAACTATCTTGTATTCTAGTAGGGTATTAGGGTATGTTCATAATAATATAATATTCGTTCTATAACAAAGCACAATAAAAACCATGTGATTTAGATAAGCCATTATGTGTAATGAAATAAACTAATCCTATAATATAAAAGTCTTATCAAAAGCTCATTTTTACCCTTTTGACTAGAGTATCAATTGACTCACTATTGGTTGATTAAACTACCTAAACAATCATTATAAAATTGATATCTGGACAAAAGTGTATTTTCTTACTTGTATGACCCATATACTTATGAAATGATATTGAATAAAAGATCATTGCCCAACAAAATTTTTGGATATTATCTAATCCTAAAAATTGAGCATTTTAACAAGTCAACAAAATATTTTGATACTAAGTTGTGGATTATTTAATGTGGTTAGTCAATTTTAGTTGACATAACTATACTTGAAAAATGCTAATTTTATTTTTAGAATTTTGGATAATGACATTTTTTTGTAATTTTATTTGCATTGCTTGTCTTGTATCACTCTTTCCTATCTTTTGGTTTAGTATTTATTTTTTTGTGTAGGCACCAATTTTATAAATACAAACTCTAGGACTAAGCTACCAACTTAAAACATAGAAAGAGAGAAAATAAAAAGAGGGAAACTTTGGCACTAGAAAATGAATGCAATTCCTAATTTATCAATATGATGAAACTTATGTTCAACCAAGTGGTGATTTTTACTTCATACCTAATTGTGACATGAATTAGTTGTATTATCAAATATGTTGAGCTCTAGAGATCTGAAATATGAGAATAATGAAGATATGCCCCACTAAAATGGTATTCAAGATAAAGCCCTTTTAGTGTTCGACGATATTATTAGTGCATTACTCATGGAGACAAAATGAAGTAAATAGATAGAAGATTATCATCATAAAAGAATTGTGGATATAGAAAAATCAAGACTGATGAAGACTGAGAAGAATTCAAAGGAATACATACATGTCTCATTTTAAAGTGGTGGAAAATTAGATGGTGAAAAGATATAAATGAAAGATGGAGAGGTTAAATCAAAACAATTCATGACTTTTCTTGTGGTCTCGGAAAGCACAATGGATTTGGAGTTCTGAAAGAAAAATATTGAAATTGTTGGGCCTAAAATGTCATGCTAGTTCCTTCACCATAGCTTTAATGAGGGACAATGTGCTTGAAAGCCATTGCTATGAAAGAAGGGTACCCATATAGCTTGGACAACTCCAAATTGACTTATCTATTGAAGGTATGCCAAATCATCTTTATTATGCTTTTCTAGAATAGGATATGATGAAATTAATTATTATTTTAGTAAGGTTAATGAATGAGATAAGCACCAGAATGGTGAATCTCATAAAAATATGCTAGTATTATTGCTTAGTCACTCGATATTTAAAGGAATGTCTATCAATATGCATACATAAGATACTTATAGAGGAGGAAGTGAAAATTAAGATTGAGCACTAGTGGAGGTTAAATCCAATCATGAAACATGTGGTAAAAAAGGACATCATGAATGGCTAAAAGTGGGTATCATATATGATATACTGATAGTCCATGAGTGAGTATGATTTTTCTTATACCAAAAGAAAAGAGGGTTAATGATAATTAAAATTATAACTGATGAAAAGATTACTACACATGCAACTCCAAAAGGTGATTATGCGTTGATTATCAGAATCTTAATTATGGGATCAGAAAGGATCAATCTACTTCCATTTATGGATCAAATATTAGATAGAATCTCATCTCATTTATTCTATTATTTTCTAAATAGATATCGGGATACAATTAGATTCTAATTGACCTAGTAGATTAAGAAAAAATAATATTCACTTGTCACTAAGAGTCTTCTCCCATTTAGGAGAATATCATTTGTACTTTGTAATATTATGGTCATATTTTAGAGGTGTATGAATGCTATTTTTGTCAACCTTAATGAAATAATTATGGTGATATTTATGGTTAATTTTTCTATATATAGAGATTATTTTGAAGGATACTTTCATAATCTAGAGGTTCTATTGAAGAGATGTAGAGAGAAACATTTTGTGTTAGAAAAAATATCACTTCATGGTTAATGAAAGGATCATACTCGAACATGCATTCTCTACTAGAGGATTGGAGATGGATAATACTATTTGTCTTTTTCTATATAGACTAAATCACTCTCATTTGACACACTCTAATAAAGATTATAAATGGATTTAGTCTATGAAACTTCAAGTGCACAAGTCATAGAAGAAGTAAAAATGGATGTAAGTCCATGTATCATTCACATGGAGATTGATAAGAATTGAATTGTCAACTACCCAAACTATTAAAGATCCACACTATTTAAACCATTAGAAATATATTTTTGGATGCTAGTTAAAATATAATGAAAATAATAGAACTAAAACTCAAAACAAAAAATTCAAAAGAAATTTACAAAGATAAATTAGACTGGATCAATTCTCTTGTAGAAATTATCACTAGCATGAAATGTTGTGGTATATCAAATTCTTGTAGACTTCTCTATCATGGTTTATCTTTAAGAAAAGTTGAAATCTGTCAAGAATATTTATCATGTAGCATTGGGTCTCTTCTTATAGCTACATGTTTCACCATTTAGATAACATTGCTTCCCTAAAAGTCTAAGATATAAGTGGTTACTAGTAGTTTGAATCATCTTATTAGAATTGAGTATTTTTATTTCTTAATACTTCATATCCCTTTTTGAAGACTACAGGTCTCTTGCTTCCCAAGATATGGGTGTTACAAGTTTTTCAAATGGTTGGTGCCCCTTCCTTAAAATCTTAGATAGTTTTTTAGTCCCTTGATTGGATCTAAGCCAATACAGAGATATGGATCACTCAAAAGATTAAGGTGATATCTCTGGTGATTTATATATATAATTGTTCCATTTTCTCATCTCTAAATAAAATGGGGTCTTATTTACATAAACTGACAAAGCTCTCTTATTCATCATTATTAGCCTAACATACCCTCTTACTTGATGGTTCCCTAACTTTTAGGAATCACCTTCTCTGTATCACTTAGAGGGATTCTTGAAAATAAGGGTAGGATATAATGAATTATGGGCATTCAGTACAAACACTGGGAACAAGTTAATTAAAAGTTCAACATTAGTCCATTAGATTTAAATTTCTACTTCCAAGAAACTCTCATTGATTTTTGCAAAAAAGAATATACTTGACCAATAATTTGATCTAGTAAAAATCTCATGTCTAATTGACTGGATCAAAATCACCAATGGACTATAGATCAATGTAGCACATGGTGATTCAAATTTAATGATTCATCTAATTTCAAGAAATTTGTTCAAGTTTTAAAATGATACAACCATTGATTCATAAGGAATAAGCAAAAAACAATGTTCAGATTCAAGTTTCTAGCAAGCTGAGTTCCAGATCTAAAAGAAAACAACGAAGAAAAATATTAATCAAATCTAGATATATGCTAAAAAGATCAAAAAAAAAACTAGGTGGAGCCATAAGCTACTAGTTTTTTGGTTCGCATCTCGAATTATTTTTCAGAAGAAGATTTTTTTATATGGTCTATGCTTGCCCTAGCTTCTCTGTTTATTTTTGGTATGCCAAAGACTGAATAATATTAATTATTTTGATAATTATGCATGATATGTTTGCATGGAAAAAAAATTTAACTATAATTATTGTGACTTTATATGAAATATAAGATTAGATTGAATTGTTGAAAGAGAGGAACAAAAAGTCCGATAAAGTCATGGTATTCTTTGTGTTATGACTTTGCTAAACCTTTATGAGCTTATAAGATAGTTTTGGTATATATTATTGGCTAAAGCTCTATACAAAAAGTCATGGAAATCATTTTGTGCCATGACTCTACCATCACACTAACACAAATATTTCATTTTGTAATACATTTTTTTTGCATATGAAACTTTTTTGTAGTCATGGTGAAAATAGCTCAGTAACATTTTATGGCTATGATATTAATTTTATGTCATAATATCCAAGTACCTCACTGGTGCTAAAATCCATAACAACTTCCAATGTTACATATTTCTCGTTTAAGAGCCGCAAGTACATAGAAAACTATATTAGCTTTTCTCTAGCACCATAACTTTTAGCTATAAAGAATTCTAGAGAGCATTTACTCGGGTCATGACCATGTTTAAGGCAATGACATTTTGCTCTAGAAAAAAGACTAGAGCCAAAGTCATTCTCAGTGCCATGATTTGGATTACAAAGAGTAAATACATGATTCAAGGTCATTCCCAGCATTACAACATCATGTTCCAAAAGATTAATACATGAGCCACATCTATTCCAGACATTATGACTTCATGTTATAGAAAGGAAATGCATGAGCCAAGACTATTCTCAGTATCATGGCAATCTAATACAAAAAGAGACTAAAGTCATGGTCATTTCTAGCACCATAACTTTGTGTTACACTGAGGGAAAGCTAAAGTCATTGTCATTCCACGGTACCATAACTTTCCATTTAAAAATGCATGTAACACCATTTTTTCCTTTCTAAACACTCTTTAGGGTTTTGAAGGAGTATGAATTTTGACTCCCACCTAAGGACATATCCAAGGCACATGAATGAAAATTGTGAGTTTAAAGTTTTGATTCCTATACATTCTTGAGGGCTATCATTTAGAACCCAAAATTCGATGAGATATATTTCAAATTATTTTATATGAATTTCTCTCCTATGTCTGGTGAAATTGATGTCTATAGTTGATGTATTTTATTTTATGTAATAGACATATAATTAATAGATTTTTTTTATTTGGCTTGTATTGTAACTTAGCTTCTACTAGATTTAGTATTTATATAGAACCAAAATTAAGATTTTACTATTAATAAGTTTCTTGGTGCTATCATGGTAGATGGTGATAGGTAAAAATGAAGTACCCCCATGTATAATTATAGAATGGATGTGACAACCTTTTCAATAGTGTTACATGAGACACACTTATCCATCAAAACATGGTGTTGAGGTAAGTTTAATCTTGCGAGTATGATAATTATGATCCAAAAAATATGAATGCTTTTATAAACTAATCCATTATTTATATCTTAGACAAATTGTCCATCAATTGATGTGAGGGTTTTATATAGTATTTTCTAAAGAGTTTCACCTTTAATATTAGAGTCATATATCATCATGATAGATGTTGATAGATATGTCATGAGACATACATGAGTTGAGGTGACTCATAAGGTGGTAATAGTCCTATGAGTTACATTTGTGTGTCATATGACTCCTATCAATGAGATTTGAAGGATTACATATGTTAATTATCATGAGTATGATACTTATGAAGTTGAAAGTATAAATATTTTTAATATTATATTAGTTCATATCTTTATAACACATGTGATCAAACAATATAAATACATATATAAAGTAACTATTATGAGCAATTGATAAGCTACTTAAAAGGTATGCATTTATGAATGACCCTCAAGTGGGAATAATTTGTGATTTTGATAGTAAAGTACCAAGTATATAGCTAGGAAGAGATCATCATTGGAGAGTGCCCAATAGGTGACAACCACCTTTTATGCTTGTAGAGAACTAGGGCATTTTCATAATAATCAAACTTTTATTTTCTAACAAAGTACAATAACAACTAGGCAATTTAGATAGGTGATTATGGGTAATTAAATGGACTAGCCATGGAATATAAGAGTCTTACCAAAAACTCAATTTTATCTTTCTGACTAGATTAGTAGTTGACTCAGTATTATTTGATTGAGCTACCTACATAATTTTTTTGGGATTAATATCTAGATGAAAGTATATTTTACTACTTGCATGAACTATATATATTTGTGGAACTTTGTTAGATAAGAGATCTCCTCTCAATAAGCTTTTGGGACTTTGCCTAATCCTAAAAATTAGACATTATATCAAATCATAATTATAACTATAAAACAAATAAAAAAATTAAATAGAAATATAAATACTAAACAAAGAATACTATTCAAAAAACTAGAAACAGAATTATCATTTTTGCAAAATTATAACATGAACTCAAGTTGATTATTTAAACTAAATAATCCTTTATAATGGTACCAAAAACTTGTTATGATATTATTATAGTATTAAAACTTATCATTTATTACTTGGTTCATAAAACTTAATTAGTGATTGTTTTCATTCAAAATAGTTTACCAAGTATTTGTATCATATACATAATAAAGATGAACATAAATCTAGATATAATTTCATAGATGTTTCTCAAGTTTAATATTGTTAGACTTAAGAATTGACTTACTTCCTTTTGTATGATAAGATTTCTTTAGCATTTGGGCAATGTCATACTAAATTATTAGATGAAGGGTTGATTTGTATGAAAAAATCCATGTGCCCTCTTGGTATATAATATAGTTGTCATCTTTGGATTACTACTACCAAGAATAGTCTCAACATAGTTGTACCATTATATTATAATCATCAAAATCACACATATTCTATTCATGTGTCATCAACACTTCTACTCCTTTTAGGTAGTATGTCAAGTATGAATTTTTATTAGCTGACATTTAATATCATAAAGATGTGAAATGGTATGGTAATAATTGTATTTGTGATTTTGGCTTCATAAACATTATACTCACATCAATTAATATGTCTTTTTATGTGTCTCACTTATGAAAATTATACATGATAAAATAACTCACAAGATGATCACCACCATATGAAATAGCTCTATTTAAGTGTGTATGTTGTATATAGTTTGTTTTGATAAATTATTTTGTATAACCAAAATATTTCATGTTTCAATATTTTATTAGTGTAGGAAATAAAATATTGAAAGGTTGGGAATATAGCAATAGCACAATAATAGGGGTCCTGCTGCCCGATCAGTGAGCCGAAGAAAATTTTGAAGCACAACCCAGTCCATCCAAGTGCTATCACCCGCTCTATTATTGATATCGAGAAACTATTTAATATAAATTGATTTTTTATATCTATTTTTTGCTGCTACCAATTTACTACGGAACTGTTCATTTTCATTTTCTCTCTCTATGTGATTTTTTTGTGATTGTTGCATCTATAAGACATTATTTTGATTATAATCTATAAACACATAAGTATTTTTCTAGTGGATATAGCTAGAACGACTAGTAAACCGCATTATTTTTTATGTTAATGGATTGTGGTTTGACTTTCTACTGTGGTTTTGGATTGTGGTTGTGGATATATCATTTTTTAGTTTTCTTCTTCTTCTAAATCTATAAAATTACAAGCATTGGAAGTGGAATTACTAACAGTGTCCGATGGTGGTGACTTACTTTTCATCATCCAATGTGGCTACACATGACTCACACATTATTATAAAACCAATAGGTTATATATTTAACATAATCCTCGCATTATTTGAAGTTCAATTTATCTATAATATACATAATGAATTAGTCATAAATATATTTGTGTATTTATTTTTGTGAGGACCATACTTATAATACTTAAACTTATATCAATATCAAGTTTTCATGCATAGCTTTATCTCATGTAATAAGATTAGAAGGATTATCACTTTCTTTATATCATATCTCATGAGTGTATCTCATTACTTACCTATCAATATCTACTATGACCAATATGCATAAACCTACAATATAGTAAAAACTTTAAAATCACTATTCTAAATAGCATCAAGATCCATTAACATTCAAACAAAACTTTACTACAAAAAAAACTATATATAATTACTTTATTATAACACAAGTACAATAAACTAACCCAAAGCCCTAAATCTAGTATAATATTAGAAAATAATTCATATGAGATATTTGGTATGGTGTCTCATGGAATCGAGAATTCACAATGACAATACTTAAGAGTATCTAAGTCTCAAAATATTACCCCAACCAATTCTTGCTTGTATTTATCTTAGATTTACACTTAATTTGGGGTCAGAAGTCATCTAACCTAGGGTTTTCTTGATCTTGAGATCAAAAGCCATTTCCTCCTCTTTTTGTGAAAAAACTTTAAATCTTCATTTTATATATTAGAGTACCTTGTTGATCTTTAAGCTGGAAGTCACGGTGCTAGGTTGAAGTCATAAAAATATCATAACTTTAAATACTCTTTGGAGTACAAAAATCATAGCAACAAATGAATGTTGTCATTTTGGTATCTCATCTTTGGAATTCATGGTTGATGTGGCAAGAATATTAGTAGTGATGTATATTTGGCACGCCATGTACATACTTTTTGGGGTCATTTAGTATGTATTAACTATCGTGTTTGTCTGTATTTTATTATTTATTAATTGAGATTTATTAAATATCTATTTTGAGGAAATGTAATGAATGTTAGTAAAATCAGAGTTATTTTGGGTAAAACTATAGACTTGGTGGAGTGATGACTTTGAGGGGATAATGAAAATAGAGAGCCATGATATTTTCTTTGTAATGACTTAGTTACATCTTCCACGATCTTATTGATTTATAAAACTACTATGTTGTATAGTATCTTTGGAATTCTTTGTTGGTCATAACTTTATAAACTAATTATGATAGTCTTTGTATGTCATAACTTTACCACCTAGTTAACATGATATTTCCACTATGCAACATAGTCTTCATTACCAAGATATTTTCTTGGAGTCATATACATGTTATCCCTAAACTACTATAATAGTCATAACCTTATTTTTACATCTTAGCAACCAAGTATGACACTGATACAAGAATTGGCATTTTCCAGTTCCATGACTTAATTTATACATAGACAAGATACCAAGTAAAATAAGTCATGGTAATATTGTGACTTAATTTTCCAACGCCATGACTAGAAAGAATTTACTCTGGTCATTGAATTTCTAATACTGTAAATTTTCTCACTAGTGAGAAAATACCAAAGTCATAGTTATTCTCAATATCATAACTTTGTATTCCAAGAAGTAAATATATTAGTCACAACTATTCCTAGTACTATGATATTTTTTTCTAGATAATATGTCAAAGTCCTAGCTAATTTTATTGCCGTGACTTTGTGTTCGAGAGAGAATGTGTCTTATTCTTGATATGTCCAACTTTGCAACATCATGCTCTAGATAGGAGCTACTTTATTCATAATATTCATTGCTATCATAATGTGTGTACTATATAAAAGATCTGACAATATATAAAGTCATAATCTCAAGCCACTACAATTACTTCTAGGTTGAAACATTGTTTGAATCCCCAAAGTATAAAAGTGATAGTTATAGAATTTTCTAAAAAAAAGAGATAGGTGAGAGTTTGGATTTTGAGCCAAAAGAAACAAATGCTAGGCATGCAACTTTCAACCCAAAATTAGGAACAAATCCAAAGTGAACATGAGCGACATTTATTTGAGTTTTAGTTTTATAACTTAGACACTCACTTTGATTTTTATTGGGAACCCTAAATAATACAAGATATCTCTCAAAATATCTCACATAAATTCTTTCTCAACAACATACTAAATTAAGATCTAATATTTATTTTATGTACTTGTGTAAATGTGATTTGATTTTATAATGTTTATGTTTGTGGTAATATTTTGGTTTAGATGTTGATGGATATGGATATTATTTGGAACTAAAATTTAGGATTTTTACTATATTGTAGGTTTATATGTGTTGGCCATGAAAGAATATGATATGTAAGTCACAGAATATACTCACATGGTATGGTAAGAAGGAAGTGATTAACCTTCTAATCTTAATGTGTAAGATAAGTTTATGTGTAGGCCAATTCATGTATAGGCCAATTCATTATGCATATTCTAGAAGAACTAATATTATTATGATGAATTCATTGTGCATATTCTAGAATAACTAATATTCTTATGACCAATTCATTGTGCATATTCACTAATATTTGAGTATTATAAGGAGTAAATAGAATATCTAACATAGAAATTTCACCATAAGATGAAAGTCATGTGTAGGCCATGATGGAAAATAAATGTATATCATAGGATACATGGATGTGGAGGCAATTCAAATGGTAGTGACAACCCTATAAGTCATTTATTCTTGTATGACTTTGATATGTGAGTTCATAAGAAGATTTAAGTTAATTATCATGAATATGATGCTTATGAAGTCGAAAGTATAAATATTTTTAGTACCACATAAATTAACATCCTTGAGATATTATAGGTCAGAATAAATATGCATACTTGAAGTAATCATCGAGGATAGTTGACATATTGTCTAAATATAATAGATGTGTGAATGACTCATGAAAATAATAATATATGGTCTTTATCATTAAATATTGCATGCACAACTATGAGTGGACATTCTTGGTAGAGATAGTCCAAGGATGGTGCCACTTTGTATGTCAAGAGGGCATAAAGAAATTTCCACACTAATTTAATTTTCACATCCAATAGATGAACACAAATTGCCCAAATAACTAAAGAAATATTATCCTATATAAAGAAGTGAGCCAACCCTATAGTCTAAGTATTCTTCGAAAAACCTATGTCTATTTACTCAACTTGGGTAGTAATTAGCTCATTATTGGTTATTCAAAGTACCCTTATAATTTATATGATAATGATATCTAGACTAAAGTTTGCTATACTACTTCTATGACTGATATATTTATGAAATTTCATTGAATAAGAGATGATCACTTATTAAGTTTTTGGGACCTTGTCACTAACAAGAAGTTTTGGTACCCCAATAAAGTCAAAACAAGATTATTATGCTATATAGAACAAAGTGATGCATCTAGGAAAGCTATGAATAAGATAAATATTCTTTAGAATATAAATTCATGACAATAAGAATGGTCATGACTAATACATTTACTTTTTGGAATATATAGTTGTGGTGGTAGCAATGACATGACTATTATTATTATTTTCTGAAGCACAACGTGATGTAGGCATGAAAGTCATAACTAAAGTTTTCTCTCTATGTATCATAAAGTCACAATAATAAAATAGCCCTGACTGAAACAAATGCTCTCAAAAACATAAAGTTATGGCAGTAAAAGAATACAACATCTTAGAATTAAGTCATGACATTAAAAAATATTAAAACTCTTAGTACTAGTGAGATACTTAGTTATAATGACATGATAATAAAGTTGTGTTCATCATTATCCTTTAGAAATAGTATGGTTGTGACTAAGAAAATATCATGGCTAGAAAGATAGTATAAGATAGTGAAAAGATTATGATAACTCGGTGATAGAGTCATAGTATAAAAAGATCTCCATGACTTGTTTTGTAATATCGTGATCAAGAAAGGCTTCCATAATTACTCGATAGGATTATGAATAGTGATCAAAAATTGTTGCCATAACATGTGAAATATTATGACTTTTCATTATTTTTCTATCTTCCAAGTCATCACTCTGCCAAGTAAACTAATTTCATAAAAAATGCATTTGATTTGACTACTACTTATCAAATTCCATCAAAACTATGATGTAGCAATATCTTTTTATTTAAAGCCCAAATCAATACAGACGCATCAAGAAATTCATATTGAAAAACCCAAAAATTGATACATAAAATGCCAAATAACATTCAAATTACCAAGATTTTGTTATTGCTTTCAAATATTTTCATGATGTAATTGATAAAAAATAGTGAAATCAAATATAATTAGGTGTAAATGATGGGTTAGGTGGAAAGCTAAGATAGAGAGCAAAATATCAATTAAAAGTTGTGATATTTCTAATATCACAATTTATTTTCACTAACACATTACACATATATGTTGAGAAGTCATGTTAGCCCTTCTTGGTTATGACTCTAAAAACAAGTTACATCAATCTTTATATGTCATAACTATAACATTTTTTTGTCAAAATCTTTGACTAAACAACATATTCTTTATGACCACGACATTATCTTGGAGTCATGGGGACATTAGTTCTAAAACATAAATTTGGCCATGATATTATTTTTACATAATAATAACTTAGTGTCAAACTAGCACTAAAAGGCATGATTTTTTTTTTTTGTATTATGACATATTTGTTATAGATCCAAAATCACACAATACCATGTGATTTCTAGTCGTGATGATATTTTTCACCATAACTTTTTGTTCTTAAGATGATTTTTCTAGGTCATGATCATTTTTCAACTATGATTTTGTGTTCTAGGGATGAATTACTTTTGTCGTAACATTCTTTTCACTATAACTACGTGCTCTAAAAAGGAACTACCATGGTTGTGACTATCTTTTCCTCTATGACTTCATGTTACAAAGAGGAATTACCTTGGTCACAATAATTTTGTTGTTATGACTATCTCTTTCATGGAGGAATTATCTTAGTCTTTATAATCTTTTTTATGGGATTTTGTATTCTAGAGAGAAATTATCTTGGTCATGGTATTCTTTCTACCATGACCATGTGCTATAGAGAGGAACTACTTAATCATGGCTATCTTTTCTACCTTGATTATTTTCTCTCGAGAGGAAAATCCTTAGTTGTGACTTTTCTTTTTATCATGATTTTGTGTTCCAAAAATAATTCAAAGAAAATCTAGAGCTATGACCTCAACCAAAAGTCATGAATTTTGACTTGAAGATCAACATTGTACCTGATGAGACCTTTATGTTATAAAAGAGAGACATTAATATTTTCAAAAAATTGAGTTGAGGATTCTATCTTTGAGGCCTAAAACATGCTACACCAAGAAGTATTCAAATTCTTACATTCAATTAAAATTATATTCAAGTCAAATGCAAGCAAGATATAATGAGAAACAGATTTGTAACCTAGATCCTCATTCTGATTGTCATCATGAACCCTTGATTCAATAAGATGGAGCTCTAAACACCATGCATGAAATCTTCTTAATGTCAGGCCAATTAGGAATCTAGGATTGGTTTATGTGTATGTGTATGAAGATTATTGATTTATAATGTTTAGTACAGAAATTATTTTATTTTGAATATTATAAGATATAGAAATTAATTAGAATATTAAATTAAGGTTCCATACTAAATAGATTTATGCTTGTTATCCATGATGGATAGTGATAGGCAAGTCACAAGACACACACATGAGATTAAAATCGAATGAAGTGATAACCCTTATATTCTGACTTCGTGAGATGAACCTATATGTGGAAACTCTAAATTTATATAAGTTTAATTGGTGCATATATGACACTCGCAAAGCTGAAAGTACAAATGAGATTATGAACATTGTATTATGTATATTATAGAAGAACTAAACTTTAGATAATGTGGGGGTTATGTAGAATGTTTAACCTATGGGCTTTAACTGTTGGGGTTTCGAACAGAATATCCAATCTAATTGGAACATAAATACAGTGGAACTTATAATTTTTATTTCTTAACCCACCAATGATCACATGCGTTCATAAAAATACAAAGGAAAGATAAATGAAACTTACCTTTTGTAGATCAATTCGTGAAGCCTTTGAAGTGTGCATCTTGGTTTATTTGGATCTTCAAAGGTGTTGCCTTTCTGTAAAAATGACCACCCTCTGCAAGTATCCACACACGAACAAATAATAAATGATCTTGTTGAATGCTATTTCAGATTTTCCTTCTCAAAACAAAAGGGTTACACTCTATTTTATAAAAGATGACTAATTACATCAAATATGTCTCATATATATATATATATACACACACACACACACAAGTCTTCTAGGGTTTTAGTCATAAATGAATTTAATTATATATTTAAAACTCTTTTAAATAATAGCAGCTTAAATTCAAATCCTTAAAAATCACTTTTAAATGAATTTATTTATTAAAACTCAAGTTCAATGTAATAAATTAATTATTTATTTAAATCATGAATTTAAACTTTCTCAAAATTAAATTCAAATTTAAATAATAAGTAATTCTTATTTATGATTTAAAATAATCTCATCATTTAAAATTACTACAGAGAGTAAAAACCATAACTATTATTATTCATTCTTAAGACCCTATAGGTTCAATAATAATTAGCAGTATGCCTAAATCATATTTTGATCCTATAAGTTATAAGTAGCCTCTAGCAATACATTATGACTATCCAAGTTAAATTAAAAAAGCTCATGATCCGAGACAACCTTAATATAGCCAATGATATAATCCATTTGTCTCATGATATCTTGATAGAATATAAGGCATAGACAAAGTCAACCTTATATCATTCTATATTTGATTACTCAAACCCCAATTAGACTGACTAAATAAATGATATTGATTTCTTTTGTCGAGGGGACCCAGAGATATATCTATGTATTAAGAGGGATAAATTTCCATCTTTATCGCTCATATCTCACTACATAATTCTTATTATGTTTAAATATAACCTTTATTGTCATCTGATTAAAGACAATGTTTGATTATATCAAACCATAATATTCCATATGTTGAGAACTATAATGATCTTAGGTCAAAATATTTAATAACATAACTATTAGAGATTAACTTATAATTTTTATCCATGTATTAATCTCAAGATGGGTCTGTCCAATATTTATTCTCAACAAATATATATAAATTTTATTTTTATCTCATATACATATTCATCCCATGAATATCAATAAAACTTAACAATAATCTTAATTATTTGTTATTCCCATAATCATAATCGATTATAAACATTTAGAATAATTAATAATATTATTCAAGAATATTATATATAATAAACGTGCAAATCATAATAATAATTAATTCACACAAATAGTCAAAATATCATTCTTTTATGATAGTCAAAGAGCACTATTACTAACATTAACATAGTGTGAGATTTATGTGTTGATTATGATGGATAGTAATAAGTAAGTCATTAGACACATGCAAGGAGAAGTACTTCGTAAGATGGTGATAGCCTCGTGATCATTTCCTCTTGTATAACTTATATAGGTATATAAAGGAAATGTATGTTAACTAATATGAGTGTGATACATACAAAACTAAAAGCTCAATTATAATTGTTATCATATTATTTTGTTTTTAATAATTATTGAGATCAGAGAATAGAAATGCATACTCAAAGTAGTCATCAATGACAATTTACGTATTGCCTAAAAGGAGTAAAAATATGAATAACTCATGAATAGAGTCAATATGGTTTCATTGGTCAAATATCAAATGTATAATTATAAGGGTACCATCCTTGGTGACATTCCAAGATTGATAAGCACCTTGTATGCGAAGGGGTAAAGAGGAAATCCATGTCACTCAACCATTCATCCAATAATCAAGCATAAAATTACCTTCATATTAAATAAAATTCATCATATATATGGTAGTTTACTAACTCTAGAGTCTACATATCTATCCAATATCTAAATTTATCTTTTCAACTCAAGCATCAATGAATTTATTTTTGGTTGGTCAAATTACTCATACAATCCTTGTACTATTGATATTTGGGCTTAAAGTCCACTTTATTATGTTGGACAATTATGCTTCCACGGTGGTGATATTAAGATACAAAAGACAACAAGAACAACAGAAAAACAAACAATATATATCCAATCCACAATCCAACCACGACAGAATCAAAAATGAGAAATAGAACACTAGAAATAACGTGGTTCGCTAGTCGCTCAGTACAACTAGCTACGTCCACTAGAAAATACTTATGCATTACAAATAAAACCAACAAAAATGTTTTACATTATGTGCAGCGCAGAGCAGTCACGATAAATTACACAAAGAAAGAGAGAAGATGATGAATAGCTCCCAGGTCCAAAAATAGCAACCCGAATTTAAAAATTACAAAACATTTTATGATAAAAATTCTCTCGGTTCATTTAACTAGAGCGGGTCAGATCATGAAATGGATCAGGCTCTGCTCCAAAAATTTTGGCCCGCTGACCGGACAGTGGGACCTCCGTTATTGTTCTACTGCTGCATCTCCGGCCTCTTAATATTTCCTTTCCTGCACTTACATGAAAATATTAAAACAGAACTATTTGGTTATACAAACATATTATCAAAAAACAAATTACATATACAACATATTATTTATATGATCTATATACTTATGGATTCCATTTAACATATTAAATCATCCAATAAATATTTGATGTTGTACTGCAAATATATAAATTTTTTCACTATAAAGAAAATGACTATCTTATTATAGTTATTCCAATTTTAGTTTCAATCTTAGATGTTATAATGGCTTTGAACAATATGAATTAGGAACAAACCATCTGCTCTTAAATAAAGACTTAGCTAGTGGTGGCTTCAAAAAGGGTATAACATATGAAAGAAAATCCTTATTGTCCATATGCCCCATGAAGGGCGACATGTTCAAGTATAACATAATGAAACACAAATACAACATAAATATCAATAAAGCCCAAGCTAAGATAACATACCCATTAAAGCTAAGTATGATATTGAGAAAGGTCAGACATCTCACAACCTAGAAAAGTAGAAAAGAAAACTAAAAATAAAAGGGTTAAAGGATAAGCCAAAGTCTTTGAAACATTATCAAATACTAATCTTTCAAAAAACATGGAGAAAAGTCACATAATTGATGAAAACATATTAGTTGATAAAAAAACTACACCATTTTAAAAAACATATGTCAAATTGGTAGCTTGTAACAATATAAGTGGAAAATTAGGTTGCCCTTACTTATCATTCATCACTTGGGGTAATATGCATAACCATGTGGATGAGGTTTTTTGTACTTTAATTTCAATTAGATCGATCTCATAAGACTAAATATTTTCTCTAATTTGTCTCAACTAGATGAAATTAGCATGTGGTCAAAAGAAAATTAGGTATTGTGATTCTTAACACTAAATGGACACCTAAATATGGAGAACTACGAGTCTAATGACCTAATCAATAATAGTCACCTAAATGGTGGTGTATTCATACTAGAAAAAATTTTATAAAACTAGCTAGTATGGTCCATCCAACTAAAGGCATGTTGCTTAGCTAAGATGATTTTTAGAAAAACCCCCACTTAGCCTTTTTGTCGGAGCCCACATTTATATTGGTGATTATAATCTAATGTATCATTAGTAGTTGACATCCAATAATTTGACATCCAATAAATTTAAAACCAATAATTTGAGATATAACACATCTGAGATCTACATATATGACACCCAACACCATTCTATTTGAAATTTTTAAATATAAAGAAAGAGATGAAGTAAAGTTGTTTCCAGTTATTTTTCAAGTTCATATTAGCCATTTGTGGGATTGAAAGAAAAGAGAAGGAATGGTGAAAATTTATCCTTTTTTTCTAATTATTTGATCACGAGGATAGGTCTACTCTATGCTCTATGGAGTTGGGTCGATTGGTTAGCCTATCATGGACTCGTGCGCAATTTGGCATGATCAACTTGAATTTGAATCTATAATGGTAAGATTATGTGAAATATCACCTGGCTCACATCAGAAATTCCTTTGAGATTTCCATTTTTTCTTCTATAAAAGGAGATTTCCTCTCTTTTGAAATGCATCCCAATTCTAGAGGTGTCAAACGGGAGATGTCGACCGGTCCGACCCATTTTTAGCCGGCCCGACCGTGTTTTCGTGTAAGGCCAGGCACGGTTACTATACCGTGTCGTGCCTAGTTCGGTACGATTCTATGGAGGTCAGCCCGACACGAGCCCGCGGCACGGATCCACAGGGTTCACCCTGGTCAGGTCGAACTTCTAATATAAAAAAAATTAGGGGTTTGGCTGCGCACCGTCGTGCCGCCGCGTGCCAAACCCCTAATTTTAAAAAAAATTATGATTTCGGCGTGTGTCGTCACGCTGCCGCCTTGCTGAAACCCTAATTTAAAAAAAAATAGGGTTTTGGCACGGCCGTCCCACCAATGCCACGCCCGAAACCCTAATTTTAAAAAAAAATAGTTTCTCGGCTCATGCCGAGGTACAGTACCAACGGGCCACACTACCGTGCTGGGCCAGGCATGGCACGAGCCCGAGCATGGGAAATTCACGTGTCAGGCCGGCCTAGGCATGAGCGAATCGTGTCGTGCCTCGTGCCGGCAAGGCCGGCCCAGCCCAGTTGACACCTCTACCCAATTCTTTTTTAGCTTGTATTTCTTTTATTGTATTGTCTATTTTATTATTTTAAGGGTCGAAATTTTTATTTTCAAATTATTATTGTGGGTTGTATTTTTATAACAGTGGTATCAGAGATGGTGTTTAGATTGTAACTTTTATGGTTAATACATGTCTAGGAAAGTTCTTTCAAAATGACAATAAGAGTCTCAAGGTCAATGCTCTTTTAAGAGAGTATTGCACCCTCACTTACCAAGTAACCTTTTTAATATATTAATATAAATAGTTATTATTATTCTCAGTTACTATTGACTGTAAAAGTGAAATAAATTGTAGTAAAATTTGAAATAGAAAAATTCAAAGAGAGTAATTTTTCATTATGAAAAATTAAAATTAAGATGATTTTGAGGAAAGATAATTATTTATATATACTTTGAAAAAGGCACACCAGGATTCCTGAAGATAAGTTGATTAAAATGAATGGTAATGTGATTGTTGATCTATATTTGACACTAGATAATGGAGTATTATAGAGTATGGTAGAAAAGAATACAACAAAAAAAATTAGGATACCCTCTCAAGATTATATGAGGGGGAGTCACTTCACAATAAAATCTTTTATAAAGAGAAAACTTTACACTCTTCAAATGATGGAATCTGTTACAGTGACTTATCATATCAGCATTTTGAATACTTATTTTCTCAACTTACTATGTTGAGTCAAAAAATAGAAGAAGTAGAATGTGTTAAAATTTTACTTCAAAGTTTACTTGATTTGTATGATCAACTTGTCATAAATTTAGTGTATGATATTCTAATAGACAGTCTATTTTTCAATAATATTGCCTCTACCAACATAGAAGAAGAAAGTAGACATAGAAATAAAAAGGATAGATATGAAAATGAACACCAAGTAGCAACCTTAATAGTGATATAAGGGAGATCAATGGAGCATGGCCCCAGTAGGAGTCAGAATTATGGTAGATCAAAATCAAGAAATAAGAAAAATATTAAGTGTTGTGACTATGGAAAGAAAGGACACTTCAAAAGAGATTCCTAATTTAAGAAAAAGAATGGAGATGATGAGTTATCAAATACTCAAGAGAATATTGCAAGTATTAATGATGATAGAAAAATCTTATACAATAAGGTGACAATATTAGTTGAAATTAAAAAGTAGTTTAGTGATGTATTATTGCTAGACTCAAGAGCTTCATGGCACATGATATCTCAGAGAGACTAGTTTCAAAAAAATGAACTAATCTCAGGAAGGTCTCTGCACATGGGTGATGAGCATGCTTTGAAGATTATTGGTATCAATACTATCAAAAAAAGTTTGATGGAATGGTTTGTACCATTCAGTATGTATGACATGTGATAAATTTAAAGAAAAATCTATTGTCTCTGATATAAATAGATAGTCTTGGGTGTAAAACTCATATTGAGAATGAGATGATAAAAATTGTGAGAGGTGCACTTATGGTCATGAAGGGAGAAAAGATCATAATAAATTTATTTATGCTTAAAGAAGAAATAATAGAGGAGGTTGATGCATGTATTGCATCAATTAGCAAAGAAGAATAATCAATAATGATGTGTCATCTCAAACTAGGCCATATGTTAGAACAAGGTTTGAAGATTTTTTTCTAACAAAAAGTAACTTCTATGGCTCAAATTAGTAAATTTACCTTTTTTTTGAATTATGTTACAAGTAAGCAGAATAGATTGATATTTTGTAGATCAATTGTAAGAAGTAAATACTTTCTAGGCTTGATACATTCTAATATTTGAGAATCACCAAAAGTATCCCAAGGAGGAGCAAAATATTTTGTATTTTTCATTGATAATTACTCAAAGAGATGTTTGTTGTATCCAATCAAGAAGAAGTCAAATATCTTTTCAATATTTAAAGATTTCTAAGTGTAGGTGGAACTTGAATCTAGGAAAAAGATTTGTAGATAAATAATGGAAAAAAGTATATAGATGATGAGTTTCTTGCACTTTGTAAGAAAAAAAAGGTATCAAATGATAGTTCACAGTCACATACATGTCATTACAAAATGGAGTAGCAAAATAGTTTTAATGAACTTTTGTAGAATGGATGAGAGCAATATTGAGGACTAAATATCTACCTAACTCTTTTTGGGCAAAAAAAACTAGCACTAAATGATATATGATAAATTGATCAATATCACCAATGATTGATTTGAAGACATCAATAGAGATGTAGACTGGTAGGCCAATAGATTACTCTACTTTACACATTTTTGGATATCTTATGTATGTGATATAAAATACCCAAACAAGAACAAAGTTGAATCCAAATTCCAAAAGTGTATAGTCTTAGGGTATGTTGAACGAGTGAAGGGATATCGCATGTCGGAGACTACAACCTACAAGGCAATTATCACTAGATATATAATCTTTATAGAAAATCAACTACAAAGAATTAATGATTATCATAGTATATTAATTGAAGTTTCAGAAACTATCACTATACAAGTACCAAATAATCAAAGACAAGATGTTTCAATATTTATGGAGGAAGAACTAGGCATGAAGCACAATAGCAAGTTGAGTCTGAGGCTCAAAAAGTTAGTCAGTCAACACGTAATAGAAGGCAACCAACATGGCATTCGAAGTATGTTACGGAGAGAAATATTAAATATTATCTTCTAACAGAGCATAAAGAACCTTTAACATTTTATAAAGCTTCAAATAGTTCAGACCAACTTTGTGGATAGTAATAGAGGAAGAAATTGAAGCTCTACAAAAGAACAAGACTTGAAAGCTAATATCGTTATCACTAGAAGAAAAACCATTGGTAACAAAAAGATTTACAAGATCAAGTGGGATAACAATGATCAAGTAAAATGGTATCGTGCAAGATCAGAAAGAATGCATTAACTTCAATGAGATTTTTTTCCTGGTGATTCGTCTTACAAAAATCATAGTAGTAATGATTTTGTGTGCTATATTTAATTTATATTTGGAGTAGTTGAATATTAAAACTATATTTTTTCATGAAGAAATTGAAAATGAAATTTATATGTTCCAGCCATAAAGATTTGCTGAAACTAGTAAGGAGAACTTGGTTTGTTACTTGAACAAATATTTATACAGTCTAAAATAAGCATCAAGGTGTTGCTATAAAAGATTTGATTCTTTCATCATTACAATGAGTACAATATACTTAGTTTAGACCATTGAACGTACCACAAGTGATTTGAAGATAAAAAAAAATTAATCATTTTATTATTGTATATGGATAATATGTTGGTAGCATGTCCCAACAAATGTTGAATCCAAGAATTGAAGAAATAGTTAGCTAATGAATTTTATATGAAGGACTTGGGACTAGCAAACAAGATTATAGGAATGATGAATTAATGAGACAGAAACAAGAAGACTTAGCTTTCTCAAGAAAACTATTTTAACAAGATTTTATGACGTTTCAACATGTAAGGTAGTAAGTCAATTTCTATTCCTCTTCTTGTTAATTTCAAATTATCCTCAAATATATGTACTAGTTCATAAGAAGATATGAGAAATATGTATAAAGTACCATATGCATCTATAGTATGAAGATTAATGTTTTTAATGATTTATACAAGACTAAATATTGCACAAGAAGTAGAAGTAGTTAGTGAATTCATGGCAAATCCTAGCATAAAACATTAGAGTACTCTGAAGAGGATTCTTAGATACATTAGAGGAATGTCCAATGTTGAATTTTGTTATGAATGTTCATACCTTATTATCAGAGGCTATGTTAATATAGACTATGCTAGGGATATTGATAATAGCAAATCTACCACAAACTATATTTTTACTATTGCTAGAAAAGTTGTAAGTTGCATTTCTAAGTTATAGTCTATTTTATCGACTTTTATGATAGAAGTATATTATGTTTCAGCTACACAAACTAGTAAATAGACAATATGGTTGCAGATGCTATTAAAAAAGCTTGGACACAAATAAAATAATATTACTTTATTTTGTGATAGTCAGAGTACTTTATAGTACTTAGCAATAAATCCAATATTTCATTCGAAGACAAAACACATCATTGTATAATATTATTTTATATGAGAGAAAGTTGAAGAATGAAATATATATATTAAAATGATTCACACTAATGAGAACATAGTAGATATTTTGACCAGACTGATCAACACTAACAAATTTAAATGGTGCAGAACTTCATATGGCTTAGCAAAAATATAAGTAAACATAAACAAGTGAGATAGTGATTTTCAAGTGAGAGAATGTAATGGTAGGATTAGGTGAAATATCATCTAAACCACATTGGAAATCCCTTTGGGATTTCTGATTTTTCTTCTATAAAAGGAGGTTTCCCCTCCTTTTAAATACATCTCAATCTCAATTCCCTTTTAGCTTATATTTCTTTTATTATATCATTTATTTTGCTATTTTAATGATTGAATTTTCTATTTTCAAATTATTTTTACCAGTTCTATTTTTATAACAATATTAATTCTAATTATGTGATAGAGTCAATCAAAAAATTATAAATATCTAATATATTGAAAGTAATACAATCCTTCATTATGATCATCAATTAAAATTGAACAATATTTTTTTAGTTATTTTCACTTTTGATCACATGATTCTAAAAAATTTTTAAAAACAAAATAACAAAAACACTTTTTAAAATTTCTCTTACACATTTGGAAAGTATCATTGAATATATATATATATATATATATATATATATATATATATATATATATATATATATATAATCAAAAATATTTAATAGTCAAGAAACATTTTCAAATTATAATTATGTTTGAAAGAAAAAATCCAGTGATCATTGAAATAAAATAGTAATTATTATAGAACGACCTTACTTGAACAGGATCTGTTCTATAGGTTTACTGCAATGTCGTATGTAAAAAAATAGTAATTATTGTTGAAACTAAATCATCAAAGGCACATAAAATATCATCAAATACATTGAAAATATTTTATACTATTTTCATAAACATATTTGACAAACTTAAAATTGATTCAAAAATTTTCAATCCTATTTTGAGAAATAAGCTAGCACAAATGCATATCATCAAATATGTGCCAAATATCATGGGTTTTAATCAAATGTTTGCCAAACATACATCAGATTATGGAAAATGTTCAGTATATAACTTCTTCAACATATAACACCATGAAATTTAATGATTTTTTTTTCAAACTTAGTTATATAATAGTAAAAGATAAATGATGTCATTTATTGATTCCATATGTTGAATAGTGTGTGTGTGTGGGTTACATAGATATAAAATATCAAGGAACATATAGATTTCACATGGAGTAACAAATGATGAATGTGAGTTCTTACATTTTAATTAGAAAAGAGCATAATACAAAATAAATTATTGTTTTATCCTAAAGAATCACTAGCATATGAAATGGACAGTTATAAAAGGGATTATTATGTTTATGGGACCCAGAATAAAAATATTTATATTTTAATCTCATTTTTAAAACTTAATAAAAAATTATACCCAAAATATAAAATATTTAGGCTTTGAGCACATAAAATCAAAAAACCATTACTTTTCTAATTTAAAAACCAATTTAAAAAAATGTGATTTATGTAATCAAAAAATTGCTGATTTTCCAATTTTGAAAATAACTTATTTTAAATAATAACGAAAACATTGGTTTTTGAATTGAAAACCACTATTTTTGTTATTAAAACACTATATGTTTATGATAAAGTAGATTAATTCATTTTTTTTAATGTTAGCTTTTGTGTGTATGTGTGTGTCTGTCTGTGTGTCTATGTCTGTTTGTGTAAAATTATATTTATATTTATATGTATAGGTGTGTGTGTGTGTGTGTGTGTGTTGAAATTAAAAAAAAAGAAGTAAATTGCCTTTCAAAATAAAAAGTAGTTTAATATTGAAAAAATTGGGTTTTAAATTTAAAAATCATTGTTTTAGTTATATTGTAAAGAGGAGTGGTTTCCAAAATTAGAAAGAGGGAATTATGTTTCAGGGTGCTCCCCCTGAAATATTAAAATTATTGAAACCAATCTTTTAATATTTCAAAAAAGTACCAAACTATAAATAAATTAAAATTCATGACACTCGAATACATTAATAATAAATTACAATCTCTCCTTTCCCTCGCCCATCTTCTCTCACCCTCTCCACGAGCTCCATCGATGGAGCTCGACGAAGCTCCAATGGAGCTCACTGTAGCTCCACGTTGGAGCCCACTAGAGCTCCACGATGGAGCTCACTGGAGCTCCAGTGAGCTCCATTAATAGAGCTCATGGAGAGGGGCGAGGGGAGACGGGCGAGGATGAGGGTAAGAGAAAGGGGAGAGGGGCAAAGGTAGTTTATGATAATGTGTTCGAGTGCCGAAAATTTTAATTTATTTATAGTTTGTTGTATTTTTTTTTGAAATATTAAAAGATTGGTTACAATTTTTAAAATATTTCAGGAGGAGCAGCCCGAAATACAATTCTCTTAATTAAAAAATTGATGGTTTTTTGGTTTCAAAAATCATGCTTTTTTATATTTTAAAAATTAGTTTGAAACCAAAAAAAAAAATAGTTTTCTAATTCTGTGTCGCCAAAACGTAATTATTTTATGTTTTGAGTATTAAAAAAAAAAAGATCTATAAATTTGACCAATATATATTTTTTATTATTTTGGGAATGTTAAACACAATTTTCTCTTTATAAGACATATTGTATTTTTATGATTTTTTTTTTCATACATCATTAAGGAATAATGAATGATAAATAATTGAAAAAAAAAATTTTAAGGAAAACCCTAAAATTTAAAATATATATACATGTTTTTGGATCCCTAATTTTTGGGTTTGGAGGGTTGTGCATCAAATATATTCAATTTTTGGCTGCCAAAATAATCTTCCTCTAACTACATCACATATTAGTATTTTAAAAAAGAAATATTTTCAAATAATTATAAAAAAGTTTAGATATAATAAAAAGATCTGCTGCCTGTGTGTTTTCATAAAAAATATTATACATATAAATTATAATGAACCAACTTTATATATAATTAATTAATCACATATATACACACACACACACATACACACACACACATATATTTATTATTTATTTTCAAGAAAAAAGTTATAAATAAATAACTAACTTTACATATATACATTCATGTATTTATATTGTATATACCATGTAAAAATTTTTCGTTATATATATATAATGAACATTTTTTGTGTTTTTTTAATTTTTTTTCTTTTTTTATTTTTTTTCTTTTTTTATTTTTTTTATTTTTTTATTTTTTTTTATTTTTTTTATTTTTTTTATTTTTTTTATTTTTTTTATTTTTTATTTTTTTTATTTTTTTTATTTTTTTTATTTTTTTTTATTTTTTATATTTTTTATATTTTTTATATTTTTTATATTTTTTATATTTTTTATATTTTTATATTTTTTATATTTTTTATATTTTTTATATTTTTTATATTTTTTATATTTTTTATATTTTTATATTTTTTATATTTTTTTTATTTTTTTTATTTTTTTATTTTTTTATTTTTTTTATTTTTTTTATTTTTTTTATTTTTTTATTTTTTTTATTTTTTTATTTTTTTTATTTTTTTATTTTTTTTATTTTTTTTATATTTTTTATATTTTTATATTTTTTATATTTTTATATTTTTTATATTTTTTATATTTTTTATATTTTTTATATTTTTTATATTTTTTATATTTTTTATATTTTTTATATTTTTATATTTTTATATTTTTTATATTTTTTATATTTTTTATATTTTTTATATTTTTATATTTTTTATATTTTTTATATTTTTTATATTTTTTATATTTTTTATATTTTTTATATTTTTTATTTTTTTTTATTTTTTTATTTTTTTATTTTTTTTATTTTTTTATTTTTTTTATTTTTTTATTTTTTTTATTTTTTTTATTTTTTTTATTTTATTTATTTATTTATTTTTTTATTTTTTTATTTTTTTTATATATTATTTTAAAAGTTAATTATAATTTGTTGAGGTATATAGCTAAAATTATGATTTAAGAGCATATCAAACAATGCTATCTAATTTAGATACTTAAAAATTATTATAATAATTTATTATCTATTTAGCTACTCACTTTTTTAAGTTCTCTTAAATCATAATTTTTCAAAAAATTTAAATGCATCGGCATCGCTCGAAACTACAATAATCTATAAAAAGTTTTCTAAATTTTCCGTTGTGTCAAAAAAAAGTCCAAAAGTTTCTTCAAAGACAACTCATAACGCACACCAGTGTTGAAAGATCAGATAGGGGAAAGCTTTCATATTCCGAATTTCGATTTTCGAATCATCACTAACAAGAAGCAGAAAATCGGAGAAGCATTATATTGTGTAAAATCCCATAGCTTAAATCTTCCATTATTGACGGTGACTAAAATGGCCGTCGGCAAAAGACCCTTCTTCATCTTCTCCGCCAATCCACATGCACTTTTGATCGTAGTCGCTGCCTCCCTGTTTTCCTTATCAGAGTCTGAAGTTCTAGGGCTTACAAATCTTGTTTACAAGGCCTGTGAAATTCAAACAAATAAAAGCCAATCAAAGAACTTTACTAGAAACCTAAGCGACCTACTTGATTCTCTAACGTCGTCATCAGAAGCAGTTTTCTTTAAAAAGGAAACAAGCGGCGCCCTTAAGGGCGTGTTTCAATGCAGAAACGATCTCCTAAACAATGAGTGCCGCGCGTGCGTCTCCCAAGCGGCAAACATCACTCAGGAACTATGTCAAAAGGCCATTGCCTCTAGGATTCAACTTACCGGTTGTTATCTTGATTATCGTGCCAATGAATCTCAACCTTTGTTCGGCACGTCGCTGCTTTTCTACTCTTGTGGTTCCTCTTTGGGGAAGAATGCTTCCGAGTTCGAATCCCAGAAAGATGACGTATTCCAGAAAATGATGGACGGCATCAACGGCGGAGGATTGTTCTACAAAGACCAATATGAAGGCTCTCCTTTCGTTTTAAGTCAGTGCGAAGGTGATTTATCAGTTCGTGATTGTTTGTCTTGTCAGAACACTTCCGTAGGCCAGTTGAAGAGTAAATGTGGCGTCTCCGATTCAGGAGTTCTGTATTTGAACAAATGTTTCCTTCTTTATGGAGCTTATGGCGAACCTTCTCTTCAATCAGGTTTTGGTAAATATTGCTTTCGTTTAACGTTTAGTTTGACTCTTGGATGATTATTCCTGCTTAGTTTTATTTCTGATAAAGATCATCTTCAACCAGATGAAAAATCGAAACCGAACACACCCCGAACCGTCGCTATTGTGGTAGGAGCATTTGCTGCTGTACTATTTGTTGTTGCATTTCTGCTATATTTTCGGTCAACTTGCTCAAGGAAAAACAGAAGTAAGCATTTATCATCTTTCAGCTCGCTGATTTCATTTATACAAATTTATTCTCTATCCCACAAGTACCATTGTGATTGTGGAGAATCCTCGTGGGATTTAGTTGCGTTTAACCAAACATCTTGCTCATTATAAAATGAATAATTTGAATTGCCATTTTTTTTTTAGTTTCGTTTTTTGTATAACTGCTTTCACTGCATGAATATTTATCAAAAACAAAACCTTAGCTGAGTTCATTTTATGAAAATGCTTATCCTTCCAATAATTAATGAATCGTTCAATAAGATGAATAGTCAACATTTTAAATACGTTTTCTGGATCATATAAGACAGACACCCTTTAATCGAAATTTTTTCATCTTGTTTGGCAGCTAAATGACATCAAAAGTATTCTACATTACAATTGCAGCAAGAAAGAAATGAGAGGCGAAGATGGAGGTGATGGTGGACCTTGGACTATTATTTTCTGAAGCAACGCTGGAGTTTTCTAACGTCTTTAGCTGAATTAAAATCATTATTTTTTTTTGTCCTTTTACAACTCATTAATGAGATTTAAATTATGTTTTGTAAATTGTGTTTGTCGTCAATTATAGAATATTGGGTAAATTATGTTCAGTGATTCCTCAATAATTTTTAATAATTAGAAAAAAACTTTTGAAATTTGTGAAAAATATCACAAAACTATAAAAAAATTAAAAAAATAAGGAGACTCTAATACGTAATTACTAAAATTCCCTCGCCCCTGTAGCTCACCGAAGCTCGACGAGCTCTGATGTGGAGCTCATGGAGTTTCATCGATCTCCATGATAGAGCTCGAGGAGGTCCAATGAGCTCATTCGTGGAGCTCATGGAGTTTCGTCGAGCTCCAGCGAGCTTCGCGATGGAGCTCATGGAGTTTCGTCGAGCTCCACGATTGAGCTCTAGTGAGCTCTTCCGCAGAGCTCACATGAGCGGAGCTCACAGGAGCTCGACGGTAGAGCTTGCTGGAGCTCGACGAGCTCCTTCATTGCTCCTCCGTGGAGCTCCACGGAGGAGCTCACTGGAGTTCCTCTAGCTTCATCGTGGAGCTTGACAAAACTCCACGAGCTCCACAAAGGAGCTCTAGTGGGCTCCACGGTCGAGCTCACTGGAACTCCAGTGAGCTCCATCGTGAAGAGGTGCAGGGGGATAGGTGTAGGGAGAGATGTGAGGGGTGGTGAGGGTAGACGGGCGAGGGTGAGGGCCAGGGAGATGGATGAGAGGGCCAGGGAGAGGGATGAGTGCCAGGGGAGAGGGGATAGGGTATTTCAGGAATTATGTATTCGGATGTTCTTATTTTTAATTTTTTTATAGTTTTATGATTTTTTCACAAATATCAAAAGTTTATATTCTAATTGTTAAAAATTTTTGGGTAATCATTCCAAAACATAATTCCTCCTAAAATATTTATCTTTTCAAACATTATAAATTCAAAATTATACTTGTCATGTCCTCGATAGTTTAAAAAAAAAAAGAGAAATTTATGTCTTAGTATATTAACTATAAAATATATGTATTTTATTATTTCAAATTATTTGTTAGTAATTCTATTTTCAAAATTTGTAATTTTACAAATTCAGAATAAGAATAAGAAAACAGCAAATAATATATTCACAACTGTAGCATATAAATGTATAATAAATCATGATCCAAAATCACGACATAAAACAAACTATAGTTTAATATATATATATATATATATTAAACAAAGTTTGGTTATAGATTATAACCAAAATGTTCTTGCAGTTTGTGAGCAGCAGCTAGAAAATCATGCAGAGGAGAGAGAGAGAGAGAGAGAAGAGAGAACATTCTCAAAAAAAAAATAGAAAAAATAGAAACAATATATATATATTTATATTAATAGTTTTTCGATATTAATTACAGAGTAGGTAGGATTACTTGGATAGGTAAGGTTCTACCCCAAAATTTTCTTTGGACTATTGATCGGTCAATAAAATCTTCGTTATTGTGCTATTACTATATTCTAAATCTCTCAATATTTTATTTCCTGTACTAATATTAAAAATATTAAAATAGATAATATTTTGGTTATATAAAATAGTTTATAAAAACAAACTATATACAATATTTTTCATAATTATTAAAATATATAGCAAATTTTAAAATAATTATGTCTTGGCGTATTAAAATTAATCAATCTGATACTATCCTTTGAAATTAAAAAAAATATTGATTTAATTAATTTAGAAATTGTTTTTGCAAATCTAGAAATCATATTTCTGAATTTAAAAATTATAATTTCTCAAAATGTGGTTTTAAAATTTTTTTAATGATGAGAGAGGTGATGTGAGATTAAAACCTATGCACTCACTACACATTGTCAAAATAGCAATGTATCACATGATTACAAGGTTACCATCATTTAAAGAACAAATCAAAATACTTATGTATACATATAAATATAAATGGATACACATATAAAAATACATAAATATATTTAGATAGATAGATATATATATATATATATATATCAATACACACACACACACAAACATATATATATATATATATATATATATATATATATATATATATATATATATATATATATATATATGTTTGTGTGTGTGTGTGTGTGTAGACATATAAACATATATAATATATATACACGAATGGCTATGTTCAGCCTATGACTCTCATTGGGGTGTGTATGTTTATATGTTCAGATATATATAGACAAACATATATATATCACACACACACACACATATATATGTGTCTGTGTGTTTGTGTGTGTTTATCTTTATATATATATATATATATATGTTTATATACATATATTTATGTTTATATGTGTGTGTGTTTGTTTGTTTGTTTGTTTTCATTTATATTTGTATGTATATATAAGTATTTTGGTTTGTTCTTCAAACAATGTTAACCTTGTGACTGTGTGATATGTTACTATTTAGACATTGTGGATGGCATGGGTTCACGTTCAAATCTCATTTGACCACTCATAATGTTAAATAAATTTTAAAAATTGATTTTTGAGAAATTATAATTTTCAAATTCAGAAATGTGGTTTCTCCTTCTAGGATAGCAACAACTTTTTTCAAATTAATTAAATCAATTTAGCTTTTCTTAATTTTGGAGAATAAAATCATGTTTATTAATTTTAGGGGCTAAAACGTAATTATTTTAGAATTTGGTATTTCTTTTTTTAATTATGAAAAGTTTGCACCAAAACATAAATTATTTTATATTTGGTGCATCAAAACATAAATCTCTCAAAAAAAGGTAATTTATTAGTTTTAAAAACAAATGTGTGTGTGTGTGTGTGTGTGTGTGGACACACACACACACCTACATATATGGGCATTATATTTATATAAACCTATATGGATAAGCATAAATAAATATGTATACATATCTATACACATATATACGTAACCCTATATATATAAGCTTTCAAATATAAATATTGTATTTATCTTAATCTATATAGATTAACATAAATATTTGTATATACATAAGCCTATTTACATAAACATATGGTCTGAGCACTTGATTCATCACCCTCATAAATGTGCTCGAGGTGTTGAATAGCCAATATGGCATAACCAACCATTAGGACCGTCCATCCCTCGAGTCTAACTGCAGCTAAGAGTTTTAGAAAGAAGTAGTATTTGTTCCCTCCGCTTAAAAGCTCACGTTGCTCGTGAGCCACCAAGTACCGGTCTTGCAACAGTACTGGCTCAAAAGTGCCAAGATCAGTCCTTCACTTGCTGATCGTTTGCGAGTTGAACTCGCTCTATTGATCTCAATAGATCTCCATCCGCACATCCAAACCTTGCTTTAAAGACGAAAGAGTTTCCTCACTTGGACGGTCGTTCTGCTCTTTGGGATTGTATTGATTCTTTTGTCGCTCGGATGGCCAACTAATACCCGTCTCCCTCATTACCTAAAAATTAGTAGCATGTTGGCATGGAGCTGGCGATCCACAACAAAAATGCTTGGGGTAGAGGTGTCAATCGGGCCAGGCCGGGCCGGGCTGGCCCGTAATGAGGCATGGCACGATTCGACCGTGTGTGGGCATGCCCAGCAGGAGAATTTCCCGTGCTCGGTTCCATGCCATGCCCGGGTAATGCACCATTCGTGTCGTGCCGTGCCATGCCGAGGCCAACTGGGCCTCGTGCCGTGCCTGATCAGGCACGGTTCGGTGGCCCATGGCACGGCCCATCGGCACGGGTCGGGGTCAGACGCAGACACACAGTCCAACACCCAGCACCCCACCCCTACCCCACGACCCCCAACCCCAACTCGGTACTCGGCCAGTCCCCACCCACACTACAGACTGCACCCCATCTCCACGCTATGCGTCCACGATCCACGCCCAGCATCGACACGGGTCGGGTCAGATCATACCTAACCCGCAGTCCCACCCAACCCGACCAAATCCACCCACCCCCCCCGCCCCTCAACGGGCAAATATATAAAAAAAAAATTATCTCGCATCCAACGGTTAGGGGGCAGAATCCAACGGCCCTCATGATTCTGCCCCCTAAAATACTATAAAAAATTAAAAAAAAACAAAAAATAATACTTTTTTTAAAAAAAATTATTTTTTGTAATCTATAAAACTCTGCACATCTTTATAATATTTATGTTTTTCATAAATATTTATTCTCTCAAATCTCACATTCTTACTCTCTCAAAACTATTGCTCTTCTCTCTCTCTCAGGACTTAGGATTTTGTCATTCGGCTCGGCTTTTCTGGACTCTCAACTCGAGTTTGGAATTTTGAACTAGACTGTGGTGCACCGTACATGTGATCGACCTCACTACTTTACCGGGTAATTTATTTTAAGTTTTTTTTTACTCTCTCTTTGTCTCGCTCTCTAGTCCTAAAATAGTAAAATCTATCATCTAGTCTCTACCTCATGTGTCATGTTTAACAAAAATCCTAAAAAATGACAAATACTAATGAAATATATTTAAATTTAGAAAATGAAAAAATATTACACAGAGTACTGAGACTGTTGAAACTTTGGTTTCTCTAGTCGTCTCAACCCAAATATCTAAAAAACAAAAAACTAGGGGAACTTCTGTAGTTTGGACTCATTTTAATATAATAAAATAAAATATATTACGGGTGAGGAAGAAAAATTACACAGTGCAAATATTATATGAGAAATTTAACTTGTAAGAGTTTATTTTGGACTGGGCATCTTAAGAGGCATGCCGAATTATGCACCAAAAAAATATGGTCCATTAGATCCTAGGCAAACCTAACTTAGCACTGCATTTTTTGAGACTGGATCGAGTTTAGTCTCAAAGTTTACTCCTTTCATATACACCAACGAGTTGGGTAGGGACAACATGACCAAACTTATCACATTGATGGTTCTTCTAATCAGATTTTTGAAAGATCCAAGGGTGGTGTGCATCATGCAAATATATTTTTAGCCTGCTTATCATAGGATTCCTAGGTCCACATCTAGGAATGACATACTAAAATTGTATAAGTTAGAAAAACAAAAAATAATTAATGAATTTATGGCATACAATGGAGTGGTGTCTGTGATGTCCGATATCTAGACAAGTCACGATGAATCATCTTATGCATGTCTCACCAGTCACTATGTAGATTCTAACTGGACAATGAATAAAAATATTTTAGGATTCTCTGAGATTCTCCATCCTCATGATGGTCCGGCCATTTTTGAGGGAATATAAAATTCAAAATAAAATTTTTAATATCATATTCGATAACACATCTAATAATGGAGTCACAATTAACATGTTTGTTAGGAATATTAGAGACACACCATTAGGAGAGATCTTTCATGTCAGATGCATGTGTCATGTGATTAACCTGATTGTTCAAGCAAGTATGAAGGTGTGTTCCCTCGTGTTGGATAATATACATAATACACTAAAATATATTCGCACTCCTCACATACAACAAGAGTTTGGTAGTCTCTATTTGTCTGTGAATCTTAAGAAGAAGAAATTCTAATTGGATGTGAGACACCGTTGGAATTACACGTACCTGATGTTGTAGTCATGTGTTGGATACGAACACGTGATATCCGACTACGTCAATAGTAAGAGTGACGAACTTATTATTGACGACACTGACTAGGCTTCAGAAATTTCATTTATGAAATTCCCGAAGATTTTTTATGACACGAAGAACATCTGTTCATCGGTTAATACTCCCACGACTTGCATTGCACTTAGGTGCATATGCAACATTAGTTGCATGTTTAGGAAGTATCGAGTTGACCTGATACTTAGTCATATGATTACAGAGATGGAAACCAAGTACTTAAAGTACTGGTCCACCGTTTCATCTCTTTATTGCCTCGCAGTATGCATGGACCCTATGGTTAAGGTGGAAGGGGTAGAAAATACTCTGACTTACATTTCCTCGTGCATGAACTTGAAAGATCCACGTGAAGGGTTCATTTACGATAAGTTGATTGACCTGTTCACATACTACGATACTAGGTATGGTGGTGGTAGTGGTGAGACTATGATTACGGACATGGATACCTTATTCGGAGATGACGATTTTTCCATTCAGTTAGCGAGGGGGAAACATTGGGGTGGACCATCACATAGGAGCGACTTTTCTCGGTACTTAGATACTGATTGCTACTTAATCCTATCAGATTCTGATACTAAGAATTTTGATTTATTACAACTGTGGAAATCATATGAGTCAACATTTTCCATGCTATCTAGGATGACATGGTTTTTACTGACTCCTCTGGTGTCGAGCATAGCATCGCAGTCTACTTTTTCTGTTGCAGTGAACGTGATTTCAGATAGGAAATCAAGATTACGTCCAGATATTATTGAGGTCTTGGCCTGTTTAAAGGATTGGGAGGATTCGAGGTTTAGCATCCATGATCGTGCTGGAGCTGGGACATGAACTGCATCCGTATCCACTGAGAAAGTGGAGGAGTTCATTGCTGCTGATTATGATGATCCATATAATAGTGATCTTGATGTTGCGGTTGATAATGCTCATGATATGTCGATTGATGATTGACGTGGTTGCCAGTTTCCCCTACCCATTGCCAGACACCAGTTGCTAGTGCCATGTCATGCTAGTACGCCACGCCACATTCCATTTGTCATTGCCAATTGATTTTGATTTTTGATGTCACACGGTCACGAACATAGTTGATGATTTTTTTGATTTATTCTTGATTCTGCTTTTTAATTTCGATATTTTATTTTTTATTGATTGTACGCTTTTTTTACGTTACATTGAAACTTGTATTTGATTGGTCATTTCTCATTGGTTTGCTTTTGTTTTTTTGACTTTGTAATTTTTTTTAACGAAATTTTTAGTTGAATTTATTTTTTTGTTTAAAATTTTAATTTAAAAATTAAAACTCTATAATTTAATTCTAATAAATTATAATCTAAATTTAGTTTAAATTAAAAAAAATTTATTAATATTTTCAAGTTAGACATTTTTAATAATTGTCAATTTACCAATTTAAATATTAAACTTTCTAATTTATTTATATTATATTTTTAGTAAAAAAATTTAAATTTTGTAATTTATTAAATTTTTAACAATTTTTATTTTATAAATTTAATATATTATACATTATCTATATAATATATAATATATATTTTATATACAATAAAATAGAAAACTTTAAAAAAATTTTAAAAAAAAATTTAAACTAAGCCCGTACTGGCCTAGCTTTGATAAATCGTGCATGGCCCGACACGAAAGCACGGGTGTGCTAAAAAAAAATGGGCCGGGCCAGCCCGGAACGTCTAGTTTGACACCTCTAGCTTGGGGGCTAGATCTTATATATATAAATGTATCTATAAACCTTAATTATATATATATACATATACATGCATATAAACCTTACACATACACACACATGTAAATATATGTTTATACATACATGCATATATATGTTTATTTATATATATACATGTATGTGTGTGTGCATATACATATCTATATATAGGCTCATATAGCATATATACATATATATATATATATATATGTATATGTATGTATGTATGTACGTATGTATGTATGTATGTACGTATGTATGTATATATGTGCGTATATATATGTATGTATGTATATATTTATATATGTATGTATGTATGCTATTTATGAGCATAATATATAGATATGTATACGTATAAACATATATTTACATGTAGATATATAAACAAACATATATTTACATGAATATTTATAAGGTTTAATTATATATATATATCTTATATCACTACAAGAAAATACCAAATCAGAAATACTAGATTCCATTTCAAAATTCATCGCAATGGTTAGATAGCGATAAAAAGAATTCGTATCTATAAAGCTCCTTTCTAAATTTCAAAAACAGGTTGCGAAATGTCATTTCAAAATATACTTATAGATATTTTGCGAAGACTTAGGTATCTTGAAATCCATTGCCAATTTAGCGACGGTAACATCAAAAATGTTTTATCCATTTTTAAATGAGCGACACATTATCAAAGAAATGCAATGATCCATTTCTAAATAATGACACATTATCAAAAAATGCAATGATCCATTACTATTTAGAAATTGATTTAGAAATGAAAAAAATCATTTTCTAAAGTTTGCAATTAGAACAAGTTTCATTTGTATAGTTTATGTATGGTATATCTAATATACAATCACATACATAAAGTATATGACATACAACCAAATTAGTACATCCACATATTATCAATCAAGTGATCATTACATAACATTCACCATAGAATAAAATATCATATAACAACATAAATGTCCATAAATCTCAAAGCATAATTTATAACATACGTAAAAAAATATTAACCCATAACCATAATTTTGAATCAAAAACATACGTTACAAAAAATTTATAAAACATTACAAATAACTATGAGTATATCTCCTAATAGTATTGTCCTTCGAAGATTTAGTTTGATCATCTTGAAAATGATAAAAAATAGGTGATGCATCTACCAACTTACACATGATTTTTTTTTATCTTCAAAATCTTCTATTGTATTTCATCATCTCTTTTCAATCTTTCAGCCTCTCTCTTTTTTTATTTCTTCAATTTTCTTTTGTATCTCTTCTTTCTTTTGTTGCATCTTCTCATTTTTCCTTTGCAATGTATCATGAATTTCTTACATCTTCTCGCACAACCTCTCATCATACATGTTATTATAATTAGAAGATGATGACGAAGAACTCCAAATATAACATAGATGCATGGATACTAATATCATACTCTCATCATTTTTTTATCTATACTCTGACAGCTTAAAGGTAAATATTCACAATATCAATTTGTTGTGCCTCTGTAGAATGATTGATCAATTGTGATGAAATTGCAATCATATTTTTCACAGTTTACTATAAATATTAAAAATATAATAAAACTCATCAATTAAATATTAAAAGAAATTTTATAACAGCACAAGAAATTGTCCTCTCGAAATTATAAAATACTTTAAAAATGATATTAGTAATTACATTTAATAAGTTCATAAATAATAAACGATCAATTATGGTAAAAAAATATACCCGAGTTTGATTTTTATTTATAGTTGAAGCCAAATTATAATTATTTAAAATTTTTTTCTTTTATTAATTGTAAATATCAAATGAAACTATATGTAAAAAATGAAAAACTCATATTTATATCATTTGAGCATTTATCCACAAATGATTCATTGTTTTTTTTGTGCATTTGCTTAAATACCTCAAACGGTGTTGGTGGGCATCACAACTCATTTTATTGAAAATAAATATTTAGTTACTATTAAGGTACATCATTCATTATTGACACATATAAACCTTTGGATTCTTAAAATTTAAATAATATTAAAAATAAAAGATAATTATACTAGATCTACCAAATATTGCTATGTTGCCTTCGAACCTCCAATATGTTATAAAGGTCCTAATACCTCACATTCTTTTACTGATCAACAATTGTGTGAGGCTACCTTGGATAATGTCTTGAACTCCTAACTATTTCGGTATCCCACCATTTTATCCAAACACTAAGGGAGATACCATTAGGCTTTGAAACTTTACCATATTTTTTTCTCCATTTGCCATGCTTGTCATTGTATATCATACTTGTTATGTATTTCCATGTATCCTTTACTGACACCACCAAAGAGTTATTTTATTTGTACTTTTTCTACAAAAATCAATTGAAACAATAATATATTGCATTGTATTTATTTTAAGAATAAATTATATCATATCAAATTGAAATACAAGTAAATGCATGAAAGATGTAATTCAAATTCTTCCTAATAAAATTATTTCATACTTTGGGGTACTTTGCTCCACTTTATATCCCCCACAACTAGTTTTTCCGTAAATATCTTTCCGATTATACAAGAAGCATAAGGAATAAATCTATAAGCAATTTAAAATCATCACGTATATATACATATAAATAAAATACACACTTTTTACTACAACTAATTTAAAATTTATTTCATTTATATTTATCATTTAAAACATTTAAAAAAATAAATATATTTTTATTCAAAATAATAATGTTCAATAAGTAGCAATATCATACGTTGCTATTATTGTAAAATACCAAAATTCAAATATTATACTATATTTATAATTTCATGAACATATTATATTAAATATAATTGAAAAAAAAAAATAAAAATGATAATAAATGCATGTTGTAAATTTAAGAAAGAAACATACTATTTATTATCAATTATGTGCCGAATGAAGATTTTTTCATAACTTGGCATGCAAAATATGAATTGTGAATATCTTGCAGGTACAACTGCTATAGTACTAATGCATGGGCCTCCTAAGATCAGTGTGAAGGAACTATCAATATCTTCTGGTGAAAAATAAGAAGATTGAATATCTATGGCAGTAAATCCTTATATGTCATGATTATGTGATGCCAAAGTTTCCTCTATATGTGTAGAAGTATACATAAAGATATTTATAGTGATATCATCACTAAATAATATAGATTTCATCCTCCATAAATTATTTATTAACTTTTTCTACCCTTGCCTATAAATTGAGATTATCAGCCACTTGAATGGTTACCTCTTATATATATAATCAAGTTACATAAACATCAAAATATACAGAGGTGTAATAAAAACATATTATTAAAATGTAATTATAACAAAAAAAATAAGATAAACACATTAATATTAAAAAGCAATTAAAAATTTTAATTTAACATCCACATTTCAATAATTACAAAATGAGAATGAGAAAATAATAAGGCAGTCAATTAATTTTTAGTAATCATCAGGAATTTCTAGAAAATCATCGCTTTCTACATATTCATTATCATCTAATTTTCTAATTAATATATCCTCATTATCTTTTTCAACATTATCATTATCAATATTTAAATAATTTTCATTTTCACCAAGTAAAGTTTTTAGGTCGTTATCTACGTCATAAATGATTGAATAAAGTTCCACATTATTCTTTTTAAATACTAATACATGTGATGAAGTGACCATAACATACTTTTTAATAACTTTAATAGCTGATCTAAGTTTTATTTTACATATTGCCTACTAGTGACATTGATTTCTTCTTGTATTTGGATAAATGGTGTAACAAACTTATTCGGCTTGAACTACAATAATAAATGGCTCGTACTTATGATAAAATTTATTATGGTGCACATCAATAAGGTTATATTAATAATAAATTCTAGTACCCATATTTGAAATATGATCAAATCATTCACATTTAAATAGAATAGACCTCATAATTAGTAAAGTAAGATATTTTATGTGTACAATTTTAATTAGTTAACCATGAAAATTAGTAGTACATGTAGTATAGTTAGACCCCTTGATGCAAACACCATTGTTCATAGTAACTATATTTGAACCATATTCAAACTATTATATTTGTATCCATTTACATAATATATGGGATACATTTGTAAATTTCATAATGGTCTTTTTGTAAGATCCTTTAACTATCTGATATATATCACTACTAAAAATAACCAAATTATTGACCAAATTACCGACCTAAAAAATAGGTCGTTAATTTCTGACCAAATCATGAATATTTAGAGACCAAAAAGAGATTTGCTAAAAAATATTTTCCGACTAAATTTCCAACCAAAGACCGACTATATTTACTAACCAAATAATGTTGGTTAGAAATTGGTCTATAAATTAGGCGGGAATTAGCACCAAAAAATTATCGACATATTACCGACCAGAAATAAAAATTATGAAAATTGATCGGTAAATAGGCGACCCAAAAAAATTTTACCCTATTCATTGCTGACCTTTTACAGACCAAAAATTTGGTCGGTAATTACCAGATTAAAAAAACTTCTGTATATATTCAAGCTTTCATTTTCTAGTTCATTCGCCTCTCAATATTTCGCTGATTCTCTTCCCTCTTCCTGAATTTCAGTCTCAATTCTTCTTTGCTGTTCATATTCTTCATCTGTTCCCTCTCAAAGTATGTTCTCTTTAATTTTTTTTTCCTGTATTTTTTTTTCATTATTTTGATTCGAGATCCTTCTTTCAGAGACTATTTCTATTTTTGGATGCTTTTGGGATTGAAAGTATCTGTAATTATGTCTGTATCGAATTCCAAAGATTTTATTTCTGAGTTCAGACTCAATTGATTTTAAATTTTGTGTTGAAGTATTTAATGTTGGTCTCATTTTTTGATGATGTAGATTGTTCTAACCCTAATTGAAAAGGGGCTTGGTTGAATTAGGGATTTTTTTCATGTATTAATGTGACTATGATTTTATTTACCAATATAATTGTTCAGAAAATCATAATCTGCATCTTCTTGTATTAATGTGATTATGCTTTTATTTACCAATATAATTGCTCGGAAAATCCTGATCCTAATCCACATACTGAACCCGAGCATACTCTCCTACATTTCTTAACCAGATAACCAATTCAAATATTGTATGTTTATCAGTTATCATAATACATTCTCTAAATGCAAACAAATTTAAAAATTGAAATGAATTAACTAGAAAAATGGCCAAAATCTCTAGTTAAAATGATGATAAATCAGCAAAAATGAAAAAAAACAATAACCCTAATTTCTAACTGGAATTAGGAGGGACCTAGAAGTATATTGCCAGCTCTCTTTTTGCGAGGCTTATCGTTGGGTCTTTACTTAGGAAATCGAGTGTCGGTTAAGCTATGAAAATGATTAGGCACTGGAATACATCGAGCCTGCCATTGAAGAGAACTGGAAACAAATCGAAAATCATGTCTAGGTGAGGGAGAAGAGGCCGCCAACGATGTCATATAGAAAGTGGAGGTACAGTTTGCTAGGGTTCTAGTTAGGGGACGAACAATGGATCTTAGGGCATCCAATCTCATATCTGTCTCTATGTAAATGGGCACAAACTGGTTTGGCGTAGTCTACCGTTAAACTTAAACCCTTCTGATCCACCTAGGATGCATGCTAGAAAATGTCCACAAACAAATCTTTGTGCTCCAATTTTCACTTTTGTTTATGTTCATATTACATTCATCTCAACTTAGCAAAATCTAGGCTACTAGTAATTTGAATTAGAAACAAAATATCTAAAAATATAGCGATTTCATAACTATTCATCAAAATCTACCAAAACTTTAGAGTCATGAAATTAATCCAATTATTGTCAATTTCTATACTTATATATCATCTAATATCATTACAAATATACAAGAATATTTGATAATTTATATATCAAATACCCAGTATAATGACTTTAGTATTACATAAAGAAATTAAAGCTTATTGACAAAGTTGTGGCATTCCTAGTGCTATGACTTTAGTATTACAAAAAAAAGTAGCAAGTCTAGAACCAAAGAAGAAGATGTAGTATTTCTCAAAGTTCTGACATGCAAAGGAGAAATCTCCAAATAAGAAAATCCAAAAGGTATGATACTAAAAGAAGATATAAGAAGAAAGAAAGTAAAACCATATATTATAAAGCTAGCATTGACTACAAAAATTACTAATGGAAGTGATGAATTGTTCATGGTCTGGCTACATATGTTAAATTAGTACTACTTGAAAGGAAACCCTATGATTTTTATTTTTTGCATGGTATGATGTAATAAATATAATGTACTCATCAATTGAATAATTAAAGACACTTAATTCACTCATAGATATAGGTGCGGAACTCAAACCACATCATGACTCTTAATTTGTCATAATGAGAAGTTGTTTAACTATCTTGAGATACAAAAACACTCATACCTAGTTGATGAAATAAAAAATATTTTTTTATGGAGAGATAAGCTATTGCTCGAGGATAAGCAATAGTATTAGTGTGATAGTTTGTTCAGTGTTTTAAATGTTGAATATTCTAGTGTATTTAAGTTATTTTTAATGAAGTGTAATTCAGGAAAATGCAATAATTGGAATGATTTCACAAAATGAAAGTTAAGATAAATTGTGATGAATAATAGTGAAATTATTATATTTTTGAGGATATTTATTAACCTTTTGATGGTTGGTCATATCAAGTAGTTTTGAGGTTTATTTTTGGTCGAAATTATTAATAATTACTCATTGTAATTATTTATTTTCATGAATTTAATATCTCTTTAGCATAATTCTTTTATTATACAACACATTTTTTTGGCTATGATATTATCTTGGTATCATAGTCACACGTATCTAGTTATATTTAATTGGTTATGACTTTAATTTCATATCATAGTAACCAAGTACCCCACTAGTACTTGGTTATGACACTTATCTAGTAGCACTTATCTAGTAGCACTTATCTAGTTTTGTTGCTTTAGCTTTACCAAATACTTAATATTCATAAGTCCAAAGCCACAACCATTTTCTAGCACCATGTCTCTTGGCTAAAAAGAGTTTAAAAAGGAAATTACTCAAGCTGCAACAATTACCAATGATGCATCTTTTTGCTCACAAGAAGGTGAAGTATTGGCTATGTCATAACACAACAACTTTGATATATAGGCTAATTTCAAAAGTCACAACCAATTCCAAGTATTGTGACTTTGGGATATAGAAAGTTCAAGGAACACTCCAAAGTCACGATCACTTCTCGGTACCACAATTTTTGGGGTACAAAAAGTTCAAGGAATATTCTGAAGCCATGGCTACTTCCAAGCACCATGGCCCCAAGCTTAAGAGACCAAAGACTAAAGATGGAGCATCATTCCAATGCCATGACTTTCTACTTAGAAAATACCTAAGTATATAAGGCATGGCAAAAGTAAATAGAAAGAGAGAGTCGATTTTCTACTTAGAAAATACCTAAAATGATTTTCGAACTCACTAGGGAATCCAAATAGAAGTAAAGAATGTAAGATCAAGGCTAAATCCTAGAGTTGGGAGCATGACCTTCAAATCCACCCTCTATAGGGTAGAAATCAAAAAATTAATTGAAATAAAATGGTGAATTTGGTTTTGAATCCTAGATTCTCAGATTGAGATCTAGATTTATATATTTTGATATAAATGATGTATATATATTTGATTATAAATATAATGTTTCATTTATATTGTGGAATAGATATTGATGGAAGTAGAAATTTTATAAAACTAAAATCAAAGTGGGTTTGTGCATGTTAATTTGGTCGATAGTAATAGGTAAACCACACACTCAATCATGCATAGTAAAAAGGAAATGAAATCCCTTCTGACTATAATATTCGAGACAAACCTATACATCAAAATCTGAAATTGAGACATTCTAATTATTATGAGTATGACACTTATGAAGCCAAAAGAATAAATGAATTTACATGTTAATTTTTTATACATGTCATAGAATAACTAAACATCAATTGTCACTATAGAGAACATTGATTATTAATCCATAGGATGTGCATGAGTGGTTATAATGCATGAAGTGGTAATTTTTTTTGAGTTGCTTTCAATTGTATTCTTCCTACCTGTGATATTCAAGGAAAGGAATATGTTAATTAAGTGAGTCAGTATAAATACTTTTAAGACCATAATAGTTCATAGTCTTTAAGATATCTAAGGCAAAAGAATAAAAATGTACATACAAAGAAACCATTAAAAGAAGTTGATGAGTTGTCTAGAATTGTGAATTATCCTCGAGTATGGATGATTTGGTATCTCAGTGGGAAAATACCAAGGGAATACTATAAGGGGATCATCATTGGAATGCTCAAATGTGATAAATCACTTTGTATGCCAATAGGAAAAATGAGTATTTTGATAATAATCTAACTTTTATTCTATATCCAAGGTCAACATGAAAACCCTATAATCTACAATTTTACCAAACTTTTATATTATCTTATCTACTTGTATATCCTATATATTTATGAATATGTGTTGATGAGAGATGCTCATCAACAAGCTTATTGGATATAATCTAATCTATAAAATTGGGTAATATAAGAAAGTCACAACAAGTTTTTAGTGTCGCTATCGATAATTTTTAGTTGGATTAGTCAATATTATTTAATATAATTATATTTGAAAAAAAGATAATTCTAATTTTTATAGTCTTGACAATAATATTTTGAAATTTTTTTTTGAATCTGTATTATCATGTCTTGCTATCTTATTTTCTTTGTGTAGTTGTGTTTCTGTTTTCATGTTTTTTTTCTTTTTTCCTTTTTAGTGCACTCTATATGACTATAAATTATGGGACTAGGATGACACCTTTGTATCTAAAAATTAAGAGAACCAAGAGAGATATTTTAAGACAAAGCTGATAAAAAGTTACAAATCATAAACTACACAATCCAAAGCAATGACAATTATTCAATGACATATCATTTGGATACAAAATGTTATATAATGCATTTACTTGAGTATGAATATTCTCCAAGGGCATGAATCTTGTCCTCAAGAGAAAGCAAAGGCACGACTTTTACATTCAAGCTAATTGTTAGTGCCATAATGTTTTTTCAATATCATGGCCTTGTGATATATGAGAAAGGGCAAGGCCATTACTATGGCTAGTCCCAACACCTTAATTATTTGATGCATAATAGAGACCACTCTTTGTACCATGGTTATTCTTAGTCTTGTATCTATATAATTAACATGAGAGGCCATTCTCAATGACATCGGCATTCCTAGCATTGTAGACTTATGATAAATGAGAAAGACTAACACCAAAGAGTTGGTCATTCCCAATATCATGAGTTTGTATTATAGAAATAATAAGTTTATGTCACAAAAGATTTCTAATGTCATGAATTTGTATTATAGAAAGATTAACACATATACAAAAGTCACAATAACTTTTTAGATTTGTGACCTTGAGTTTAAAAGATGAAGGCCAAAGCCATGGCCTCTTCTAAAAGTCATAATTTGCTACTTAAAGAAATGCAAAAATGTTAGAGTATAAAAGAGGAATAAGAAATTGATCTATGAAAATCTTTTTCATTCCAAACACCAAGTAGAAGTCAAGTAATAGCAATAAACCCTTGAAGTAATTTGTAAACTTCTTGCTAGATCCACAAGTGAGAAAGTGAAGCAAGACATAATCAAATCCTAGGGTTGGAGGCATGAGTCTTATACTCCCATCTCAAAGGTAGATTTGATTGAATCAATCAAAATAGAGTGAGGTCATGGGTTTATATGATTTTGTTTATGTGATGTATAATATAGTTTTGTCATAATATATACGTTTACTTTATGTTGTGAAATAGAAAATAATGGATGTGGTGATTAAAAAAAATTTGAAGAAGAGATTTTACCATTTGTGGGTTTATCCAAGTTGTTGTGGTGGTTGGTGATAAGTAAAACATGAGATCCATTCATGCATATGGTAATAAGAAAGTAATAATCATTCTTTTCACTATGTGTGTGACAAATATATATGTTAAAACTTAAAATTTAGATATTTTAATCATTGTAAATTTGTCACTCACAAAGCTGAAGATACAAATGATTTTACACTATAATGCATTGTACACGTCTTATAAGAACTAGTTCTTGATTGAGGTAAAATTTTTATAGAGCATTCTCATAAGGGTTATACCTTTTGTGAGGAAATTCTATCATTACCAAGGAGGATAATAATAGGTAATCCATATGATGTATATAAGTGTATTGTGACTCACAAGGTGGAGATAACCCTTTGAGTTACTTTCAGTCAAATGGTTACAACTAGTAAAATTTGAGAGAAACATATGTTAATTAATTTGATTATGATACTTATGAAGCTGAAAGTATAAATACATATAAATGATATCAATTCTTGGTATTTGTGACATATGAGGCAAAATAATAAGAATCTACATTTGAAGTAACTATCAAGGAAAGTTGATGAGTTTCATAAAAGGTATGGGTTTGTGAATGACTCTTGAGTAGAAATTATTTATTGTCTCAATTATAAAGTACCAAGGAGATAGTTGCGAGGAGAGAACAATTGGGATGATCTCAAAGGTAATAACCACTTTTGTGTATCACTATGATAAAGTATCATTACACAATAATTCAACCTTTATTCTGTATCCAAACCTAATATAATTCAAATTATTTGAACATGCATCACATAAATTCAATGAACAAACCTTTAGATCTAAGATTCATACCAAAATATATAATAATCTTTTTTACTAAAATTATGTTCTTACTATTAATTGACCAAACAACTAATGTAATTTCTATGAGATTGATATCTATATAAAAGGCCTCTTTATTACTTGTAAGGGCTATATACTTGTGGATCTTTATTGACAAGATATCATTAACAATGAGTTTTTGGAACACAATCTAAATAATAAATTTGTGTTGCACAATAAAGTTACAATAAGTTATTGTTAGTTAGACAATGTCACAAAAGCTAATTATCAAGTATATCTCATCAATAAATATCTACAGATATATGGATCATATAAGTATTAAAGAGGAATTTCATCCAAATATCAATCCCTTATATATTATATCATTAGTTAGTTCAACAAATAGTAAGATAATACAATTCTAGTAAAGAAGATATTTACAAATTTTGGTATGAACTTAAATCTGAGAGTTTGTCCATTTAATTTATGTGATGCATATTCAAATAGTTCAAATTATATTATGTTTGGATGCAAAATGAATATTGAGTTGTTGTACAATGTCTCTTTTCTCCAATGACATGCATGGTATTATCACCATTGATCTCATTCCATTTATGGTCCTTTTATAGTTGTCTCATATTTACCATCGAGACAACAAATCATCTCTACTCAAAAGTCATTAACAAGTTCATACCTTTTAGTCAATTTATTACCTACTCTTGATAGATGCTTCATATGTATATTCTTATTTTCTAACTACATGTGCCATGGTGTCCAAGAACTAATGTAGTTTATAAATATTTGTAATTTAGGCTTCATATACATCCATCATACTTGCATAATTAATAGATTTTTCCCTCAAGAGTTACTTGTAGGAACCATACAAGTGAAAGAAACTCAAATGATTATCACCAACTTATAATTCACAATACACTCATGTATGTGCCATGCTAATAAACCTATATTACCATGGTGAATTCCTATTTTTGGATGTACACATGAATGTACATTCTTAGTTATCGATAATAAACCTTCTATGAAACACATAATATTTTGGGTGGCCAGATAAGTTAGGCAACACTTGGACTTTTCATTGATTATCTATTATAATTCATATGATGAATATCTCAAGTGACATATGATGAATGTCACTATCCTAAGAAACACACATGAGCATGATAACTAAATGTATAGGTTACTGAAATAATTAATCATGATTCATGGCATACTAACAAAAGTAGTTTGTGTACATCTTGGAAAAAGACAAAATGTCCGAATAATTTCCAATAATATCAATCAAAATCAATTCTATATTCCCACAAAAGTCATAATTCAACAATCATCATCCACAAATTATAAATGAATCCTATAAAAATTTATCACAACATTGGGAATAAATGAAAGAGAATCATTATATACAATATTTTTTTTTTCAAACATGATTTAAAATTAATAGGATTACTGTTATAACCTATGCATGTCAAGATATTCCCATAGGTAGAACCTCTTAGAATTCTATTCTCTATGTTCAATTTTGGATGATATTGTATTCTATTTTTAAAGTATTCTTGATAAAGATACCTTTGATTCTCCTTTAAAATTTGATCTATTTTGCCTCATCCTCATGTGTTCCTTGTATTTTTTTTTCATTTCACTATTGTATTCTTTATCACCTCTTTTTTTTGTGTCTTCTTTTTTTCCTTTTTCCATCACTTCTTTATTGACTTTTATATTTTCCATTTGACATTAAAGTTGGGTAGAATTATGTACTTATGTTGGGTTAATCTTGCAAAAAGACAATTAACATAATGACTAACATATATCATTAGAAATGAGGATTAGTACCTAACTCATGAGTTCTTTCATGACTAATAATGACATCGTGACCTTAAGAAATGTAGTCACAATTAAATGATAAGGAAAACTAACAATTTAAGGTTGTGACCAATGAAATGGTATCATGATTAGGAAGTATAACTGTGGTGTATGAACATAGTTGTGATTAAAAAGAAGAGTTTTAGTATATGAGATATTGCTGTGACTAAGGAAAATGGTCACAACTAAGTAAGTAAGCTATGACCAAAGATATGCTCATGTGATTCATTTTGGCATCGAGACTGGAAAATATGGCATCTTAATATGTGAATGTCATTACTCATGGATAAATTGTCATGACTCATTTTGATTTAAGCCATCCAATGATGTTGTCATGGTTCTTAGATAAAAAGCCTTGACTCATTTTTGTAGTAGCAAAGTTTTCTATTATCTAAGATGTGGTGTAACAAAGATCTTTTGAATCATAACCTTACGGTTATATCATTTTATACTTTATTTTGATGCAACACTTCTAAAATTCTAAGTTGTGGTGAACTCTGCATAATTAATATTTATATTCAAAAGTAGCCATCAAATGATATTAATAATAGGCCAAAATATTACTTTCATTCATAGTTTTAAAATGATATTTTTTTCTACAAATATCTTATAATATAAGCAAATTTCTTTTGAATTTACTAGAATATAAGGTGTCATTGATATGAAATTCAATATCATTTGGTAGCATTGCATTCACTTTTCTAGAGCCTTCAATTAAGTTCGTAGTACCATATATGATACTCACATTGAAATTCGCTAACTTTAAGTTTAGAAATTATTTTTTATCTCGAATAATTATGCATGTGGTTGCATAATTAGCAAGACATGTAACACATTTATTTATCTTGAGATTCAATAACATGTATATTCTGAATATATCTAATATAAAAACAAAATATAATATGAATAATAATATAGTGGATGTGATTGTGAGATGATATGTTAATTACCTTAATAAAGAAGTAAGAAAATAACATTAAGTAGTGGCACATTTGTCACCTATAAAAGAGATATTTTTTCACTAAGACCTCCAAGAAAATCAATATTATAATATGTTAGATTTAGCCCATGACTATTAGTAAAGTTCAATTCTATCTCCTTTTATTTTTCATTCATTGATGCTTGGCATATGTCTACCAAATATTTGAGCATTCAATATATAGAAAATTGATGCTTTTTCACACCACATATATATTAATCATTCTCATACTTTTTGAATGTTTTTATCTCATTTGTACTTCTCATTTTCTCATTTAACATTGAAATCATTTTACTTTTATTGTTGTAATAAGACTTTATTTTTTTGGGAATCTAAAGAATTATAACCATGAGCACCATAGTATGAGAAACTCCTATGATCATGACCACTACTATATAATTGACATCTATGTGTTTGGAATGATATTGCATCCAATTTAGGAAATAATTTAGACCCAATTAAATTAGATTGATAATTTCTCATTGTAACATCAAAATATGCATTTAAAGTGGGTAGGTGAAGTATTACCTTGCCCACGTCAAAAATTTATTTGAGATTTAAATTTTTCTTCTATAAATGGTGGTTTATTCTCCATTATAAATTAGCATTATTCTAATTCCTTTTAGCTAGTATTTCATTTATTATCTTATTTATTTTATTATTTTAGAATTGAATTCTATTTTCAAATTACTACTACAATTTTTTTTCATAACAATGGCATCATATGCAAAGTTTATAATAATAACTTTTGTGGTTAATATATGTCCATGAAAGTTTTTTCAAAAGGATGATAAAAGCTTCAAAGTTTATGATTTTTAAGAGGGTATTGGAACTCCTCCATTCATATGTGAACTTTCTTGGTATATATATACATATAGATATTACCATTCATGTACTATTAATTATAAAAGTAAAATAAATGGTCACAAAATTTGAAATAGAAAAATTTAATAGGATAAATTTTTTTATTATGGAAAATAAAAATCAAGATAATTTTGAGGAAAGACAATTGCTTAGATATAATTAGAAAAAGGCCAATCAATATTACTGAATATAAATGAAATGAGATAGATGATAACATGATTGCTAATTTATATTTGACATTAGTTGATAGAATATTATCTAGTATAAAAGAAGAGATTACATAGAAAATTTGTGAAACTCTCACAAAACTATATGAGCCAAAGTTACTTGATAAAAAGATTTTCTTGAAGAGGAGACTCTATACTTTTCAATTGATGGAATCCACTATGATAATTGATCATATCAACACAATGGATAGTTTATTTTCTTAAATTACTACATTGGGTCATAAAATAAAAAAATTTGAATATGTTAAGAATTTACTTCAAAGTCTACCAGATTCATATGTTTAACTCATCATCAATTTGACAAATGGTATCCTTATTAACTATTTAGTCTTCAATGATATTATAGCTATCATCTTAGAAGAAGAAAATATACACAAAAATATAGAGGACAAACATGCAAGTGTACATCAAGTAGAAGCGTTGATGATGATAGAAGAGAGATCAACAAAGTGTGTTCATAGTAGGAGTCAAAATCATGGTAGATCAAAATTAAAAAGTAAAATGAATATTAAGTTCTACAATTGTGGAAAGAAATGACACTTTAAAAGAGATTAATGCTATATACAAGAGTGAGGATGATAAGTCATCAAATACTTGAGGTAATCTAGCAAATATATATGATGATGATAACATCCATATAACAAGATGATAATAATAATTGAAAGCAAAAGTAGAATAATGATGTCTAGTTATTAGACTCATAAACTTCATGGAACATGACATCCCAAAAAGATTAGTTTTATAAATATGAACCAATCTTTGTAGGTTATGTATGTATAAGTGATGATTATGATTTAAAGATTATTAGTATTTGTACTAGCAAAATAAAAATATTTGATGTATGGTTCACACCATTCAAGAGGTACAACATGTGAAAGACTTTAAAAAATCTATTATCTTTGAGACAAATAAATTGCCTTGGATGCAATATCCACCTTGAGAATATGATAATAAAGATTGTGAGAGACATAATTGTGATTATGAAGGAAAAAAAGATCACAACAAATCTATTCATGCTTAAAAAAAACAAAATGATGCAAGTGTTATTATAATAAACAAAGGAGAAGTGTCAATAATGAATGTGACATTTCAAACTATGCCACCTTTTAGAGCAAAGTTTATAAATTATCTCTAATATAAAATTTTTTTTTGCAGCTCAACTTGGTAGATTTACCTTTTTATGACATTATGTTAAAAGCAAGCAGCATATATTGACATTTAATAGATCAATTTCTAGGAGTAAGTATATTCTAAATTGGATTCATTATGATGTATGAGAATCACCAAAAATGTCATAAGGAGGACCATATTTCTTTGCCTTTTATTGATGATCACTCAAGTAGATGTTAAGTGCATCCAATCAAGAATAAGTCATATGTATTTCTAGTTTTTAAAGACTTTAAAGCATGGACAAAACTCAAATCTAAGAAAATGATGAACTACTTGAAGACAAAGAATGGAAGAGAGTATATAAATGGTGAATTTCTTGCTCTTTGTAAATAGGAATGTATCAAATGGTAATTCGCTAACACATATATGTCAAAACAAAATGGAGTGATTGAATGGATGAACAAAACTCTTATGAAATAGATAAGAGTAATGTTGAGTACTACAAATCTACCTAACTTTTTTTAGGCCGAAGCAACTGATATTACATGTTATGTGATAAATTAATCACCATCAAGTATAAATGATTTAAAGATGATGATAGAGATGTAGACTAGTAAGCCAGTATATTACTTTACTATATACTTTTTTTAGATATAATACTTATGTAATGAATAATACCCAAGAAAGAACAAAGTTGGAACTAAAATTTAGAAAGTATTTATTCTTAGGATATGCAAAAGGAGTAATTGGGTATCATCTATGAGATCTCACTACCCACGAGATAATTATCAGCAGAGATATAATCTTTGTAGAAAATTAACTACAAATAGTTGATGAAATGATAACACATTGAAAAAAGTTTCAGAGATTATAACTATACAAATAGATAATAATGTATTCAAAAAGCTATAGTATTGACGAAGGAAGCACTAGAGCATGGGATACAAGAACAAATCAAGTCTAAGGCTCTAGAAGTTAGTCGATCAACTTTTAATATAAGGTTGCTAGCTTGACACTCATAGTATATTATGAAGAGTAATATTTCATATTATATTCTAATAGAAGATGATGAACCATTAATATTTTATGAAGCTATATATAGCTTAGATGTGTCTCCATGGATAATAGTAAAGAAGGAAGAATTTATAGCTCAACATAAGAATAAAACTTGAAAGCTAGTACAATTGCCACATGAAAGAAATGCCATTAAAAATAAATGGGTCTATAAGAACAAGTAGGATAGCAATGATCAAGTAAATCGTTATTAAGCAAAATTAGTGATAGAAAGATATGCTCAAAAGAAGGCATTGACTTCAATAAGATTTTTTTCTCGATATGCTCAAAATTGGAGTGTTTTGATGTCAAAATTATATTTCTTTATGAATAACTTGAAGAAAAATTTTATATACTCCAATCATAAGTTTTTACTAAAATTTATGAGAACATAGTCTATGAGTTAAAAAAATCTCAATATGATCTCAAATAGATGCTAAGGTATTGGTATAAGAGAGTGGATTTTTTTTCAACATTAGCCTTGGGTTTAATATAAAAGGCTTAAGAATACACATGACTTTATCATTATATTATTGTACATGGATGAGATGTTGATAGTATACCCCAATAAATATTAAATCTAAGAATTAAAGACATAGTTGGCTAGAGAATTTGATATGAAAGACTTGAGACTAGCAAATAAAATTTTAAAAATGTGTATTTACCAAGATAAAAACAATAAGAAAATTAGACTCTCAAAAATATTATCTTAATAAGATATTTCAACATGCAATGTAGTAAGCTAATTTATATCCCAATTCTTATTACTTTTAAGTTATTACTTATCATCAAGTATGTGTCTTACTACAAAAGAAGAGAAAAGAGAGATATCGAAAGTACTGTATGTATTAGTAGTGAAAAGTTTGATGTTTGCTATACATTATATAGAGTAGATATTGCATATGTAGTGAGAGAGATTTGTTGATTCATGGCAAATTTTGATAGAATATTAGAGTACAGCGAAGAGAATTCTCATATATATTAGAGGAATCTCAAATGTTACATTATATTATAGAAGTTTAAATCTCATTGTCAGAGCCTATGTTGATGTAGACTATGTTAAGTATAGTGACAATAACAAGTCTATCATAAGCTATATGTTTTTTATTCTTGCTGAAGGGGTTGTAAGTTGGATTTTAAAACTATAATCTATTATGTCTACTTCTATGATAGTAAAGAAATAATCTAGTTGTATATGCTATTGGTCGAACTTGGATAAAAATAAAATAAAATTACTTTATTTTGTAATAGTCAAATTGCTATATACTCAGCAACAGATCTATTATTTAACTAAAATATAAAATATATCTGAGTATAATATCACTTTATATGAAAAAATATATAAGAAAATATGGATATACAAAATATTCACACTAATAAGAATTTAGCAGATATTATGATCAAACTAATAAGTTTGTATAGTGTAAAATATGCTATGACTCAGTAAGAATATACTCAAACATAAAATCAACAAGTGAGGAGGAATATGAATTTCAAGTAAGATAACATAACTTCAAAATATACTTTTAAAGTGGGTAAGTAAAATATCACCTTACTCAAAAATTTTGGAATTTTGATTTTTCTTTTATAAAAGGAGGATTTTTCTTTCATTGTAAATCATCCAAATATTATTTCCCTTTTAGCATGTATTTCATTAATTATCTTGTTTATTTTATTATTTTAAAGATGAATTTTCTATTTTCAAATTTCTATTGTGAGTTTTGTTTTTATAACACTCATCAAAAAATTATTATCTAGTTCACCAACAAGAAGACATATTTAAAGAGGAATAATTTCTTTTAAAAAAAATTCAAGAAATAATATAGAAGAAAAATTAGTAGTTTTGCATAATTATTTATACAAGTTTGATTTTTGTTTGTTTGATTATAGCTCCAAAATTCACTACATCAATATGTATTTCAAAACAAAAAATTTAAAATATATAATTCTTTTATCAAATATTAAATATCACTAATTCAAGTTTATATGATTTGACATTATTTATAATCCTTGATGCATGATAAATATAATCATAATCAATTACCACAACTTGATTGCTACAATATAACTTGTTAGTAAAAAATATAATAATTCTCTTTTACTATTTGATAATATATAATAAAATGAATATTAATAAAAATACAAAGATTTAAATTTTGAGATTATAAAATTACTTTTACAATAATATTTAAATATAATGAAATTGATTAATGAAATATTTAAATATAATGAAATTAATATATTTACAATTTACAATGCGATTATTCACCACAATTTATAATTTACAATTTATAATGAAATTGATTAATTAAATATTTAAATATATTTTGAGATTATAAAATTAATGAAATTGATTATTCACCACAATTTACAATGCGTCTAAGTTCTAACTTCTAACAATATGATAGGCATTTACGCCATACGTCAATGTTAATGTATTAAATTTAGTAAAAATATAAAATATAATCGAGTCGGATTATTCCGGAAACGTGAAACCTGAATTCGAGATGATCGAAAACTTGGATGGAATGGAGGAATAACATCCAAGTAGATCGTTGTCAAGTGTCAACTGATTGGTTCCGCCCTCTGTCGCGTTGTGTGGAACGGTGCCCTAGCAAGCTGTTATCGCGCCTTCTTAGCCTTACCGGTATCTTATCATCACCAGCTCTTTGACACTAACTCTGTGGTGGTAAAATTAAAGTCTATTTGAAGCTGTTCTCAGTCGTATTTGTACTCGCGTCTTCTCACCACCTATCTATTTTGTCAGCTTCATATCCAATCCTCCATTCAAGGTTAATGCGAGCATCTTATCTCTATGATTCAAAATAACGCTACACTTGATTTTTCATAAAATATTAGTTTCGCGTCAGTTCGATTCTGTTCATGCACAGTGTGTAAAGTTCCAAGTTTACGTTTTGCGTGCCATGATTTACTTTTGAAGCTATTTTTTGATTTTATTTACAGCAGCAAATGTGTTTCTAGGTATTAATGTTGCTTTTAGTTTCTTTTGCTAGGTATACTGTGCTAAGTGTTTAAATAGTCTTTTACAGCCATTTTTGATCATTTTCTTGATAGTTTTTGTGACACCAAGTACATTTTAGCAGTGCACATTATACAAGAATGAATTCCTAGTCTTGATAGAATTAAGCACTGGAGTTTGTGTCACTGATTTGTTTTTTCCCTATTTTCAATGTCGAGACTGACTGGATAGACATTTTAATTGGTGTAACACTTAAAATAATTCTCAATAAAACAATTGTAATTGGGATGTATAGCATCACTTTTTTTCACTATATTTTACTTTTATGTAACACTTAACATAATTCTGAAGACTATTTGTCTGGTTTGTTCTTTAATTCTGTTTCATGCATAATTCATTATACTATTTCTTATTTTCTGTTTTCTTATAGCTATGGTTCATAAATCCAATACTATTTAATATCGATACTGTTGTTATCTTAACATAAATCTCAAGTACCATGTGATTAAGTCTCTTGGCCCCAAACTCACTTGGAGTTGGGGCTTAAAAATCTACTATGGAGCTATCAGTTCAATTGAATTAGATCTTTTACCAAGGAATTTTTTTTTCTCTAGAATAAATTTGTTTTTGATATGAACTTAGTTAAAAGTAACAAGAATAATTTCATATTTCATGATCATGATTATTCTACAATTATATCTGAAAGAAAATACAAAATTATGATAATATTATGGACGAATGATGATACAATTAATTATAAAAGCTTGATTGATAAGTTATAGATAAATATTATACGAAATTATGATAATATTATGGACGAATGATGATACAATTAATTATAAAAGCTTGATTGATAAGTTATGGATAAATATCATACCAAATTATGATAATTCAAAAAGTTCTTAAAGAACTAAAGATTTTACTTTTATCTGAAAAATTTTGTTCATTTTATTCCATAAAATAATATACACATTGTTTGAGATATTCTCTTTAAACTAGATAATAATTATAATTTTTAATAATAATATTTATATAATAAATTAAACAAAAAAATGATGTAATGATCGTTCCATTTTTTTCATTAAGTTACATAAGACTCAATTAGAGTTTCTCTCCTTTATCTTCATTACTTTTAAATTCTTATAAGATTTTAATGATATCAATTGGATATATTTGATTTTGTGAGTATAATTATTTTATGTACTTTCAACTCATGTTTGATGGATAAACTTAATTAGGCTACTGCTTAACTTTTTTGTTTTTTGCTCTAATTGGTTTATTAGGGGTTGCCTTATCAATGGGTTTTGGTTTAGCATTACTTATAAGGCTACATCATCTTTTTTTTTTATTTGAAAAAGATTTATCTTAAAATCATTATCTATATAAAAAAGGAGATAAATTAAACATATTAAATTTAGAACTAATATCATTCTTGTATGGGAGATCTAGTTTGATTTGCATTTTTATTGATTAATTTAAGAACTTGTAATTACTTATTTTTCCTTGAAAGTAGTTTAGAGAATTTTTCAGATGGAAATCTTTTATTCCTCAAGTGTAGTCAAACTCAGTCTTCTAGCTTAAATATAATTTTTTTATGATCATTATTAACTTGTTTAACATATTGCTTAATTTTTTGTTCTATGGTTGATGTGATCTTTTCATTAATTTGCTTATTTAATTTAGTTTTTTTTTACCGCCAAAATTAAAATGTCCACCCAAAGGTAAAAGAATCAAGTCCAGCGGTGTTAAAAGATTAAAATTATAAATAATTTTGAGAGAAAAAAATTTGTGATAGAATGGATTTTTTTTGATTATATGTTAATTCAAAATGTGGTAAATATTTTTTTCAAGCATTTATATTTTTATGGATGATAGCACATAATATATTGATAATAATTTATTAATTTTATTAGTTTGATCATTAATTTGTGGATGATATATAGTAGACAATAAAAATTTAGTTCCTAATTTTTCTCAATAGGACTTCTAAAATTAGCTTATAAACTTAGTGTTTGTATTTGAAATGATACTCTTAGGCATACTATGTAACTACATAATTTCTTTGAAAGATATAGTAAATATATGTGATGCATCATTAGTTTTATGGCATGATAAAAAATATGTCAACTTAGAAAATTTATCTATTACCATAAAAATTGAATAATCTTAGGTCTAAACAAATTCAACATAAAATTCATAGATATATCAATCCATGATTAATTATGTATGGGTAGATGGGTATGTAGACCATGTAGATATGTTTTAAATTTTTCTTGCTTATAATTTATATATTTCTCACAAGTTTTCTTCATATCATATTTCATATGGGATCAAAAGAAGTGATTTTGCAAAACACAGTCTTAGCTATTCTATAATGGTTCGTTAATCTTTCTCCATGTGCTTCATTGACAAGCAATTTATATAGTGAATATGTTGCAATGCATAAATTGTTATCTCTAAATAAAAATTTATTAGACTTAAAAAATTATTCATTAAAATTTACTTATGATCATTAAATATTTTGATGAAATTAGTATTTGTGGTATATAATTTCTTGATGTATTAAAATCCTAGAAATTTTAATTTTAAGGTAGAAAGTAAAACATATATGCAGGATAAAACATATCTGTAGGATAAAATATCAACAATGTATTTCTTATTTTCTTGTAATTAATAATTTAAGGAAATTTCTTAATAAACTCTATCCTTGTGATATGATATTTATTTAGTTTGCATTATCTTTTAAAGTATTTCAAATATTTATGATTTGTATAGAATTTAAATTATTTGGCCAAAGCTAGTATTGTTGCCTTCAAGGCTCTCACTAAGACATCTTTTCTTATCATAAGTGAGATAATTTAATGCAGCTCCTTTTAACTTTTCATTGAAATATATAACTAGTCTAGATTTTTATTTTAATGACTCCAATACTAATTCTCAAAATATCATATTTTATTTTAAAATTATGATTAGAATTTGGTAAGATAAGTAGTGTATTAATTAATTTTTTCTTAATCTGAATGTTTTTTTGTTCATTTATCCTTTTGAACTTTACATAAATGTGACAAATGAGTTGTGTCAGGTTAGCATGACTCATTTTTTGGTGGCCCACTATGGCCATCATGTTGTGCCTGGCATAATATGACTCAAAAAGGCTAGGCCCAGTAAGGTTCGACCTGCTTGAGTTTGTCAGATTTGTGCAGGTTCATGCTGGCCGCTGGGGATTTCGTGCTTGGTCATGCTGGATCATGCTAGATCATGTTGTTTCGGTTCATTCAGAATTGAGTCATTTCTAATTTTAAATGTTTTAAATTTTAATACAAAATCAATTAATTAAATAAATAAATACAACAAAAAAAATAAAATTACAATTACAAGTCATAACTCACAACTCATAAAAATAATATAAAATAAATATTATAAATTTTAATTGTTTTATTTTCGTTACGTATATATGTAATATAAGTACAAAATAATAATATATGCTTAAAAGATAAAAATCAATACATTAATGATCAATCTATTAAGCATTTGAATTAATATAAGTACAAAATAATAATAATGCTAGCTTAAAAGATAAAAAATAATATATCAATGATCAATGCTATAAGTGTTTGATGATATCACTAGTGGTAGACTCAATCTCATTTCTTATCAAAGTCTTATGAATCATCATCTGCCATTAACTCTGACACTCTTACTGTAGTTGTAGTATAATTTTAGATGATCAAGTTTGAATTCTTCTAATTTTGTATGCATACTAATATCTTAATAATATCTAGTTATAATTTTTAATTTTTTATTTAAAATCATATTCATAGCATTAGAAAAAACATGCTTTTATGCTATGCTCAATATTGGAGGATTCAGTAGATTTCATTCTATTTTAGATAATTGGAGGATTCATATGATTTTTATCATTATAAAATATTAAGGTTCTTGTTATTGGTATGTGATAGGATTTAGTAGTAGTTGATATCTAAGTACTGAGACAACTCGCACTTATTTAATGGTCTATTTCATTATTTTTTGCTTACTAACTGAATGAAAAAGTTATCATTTTTGAATATAGTATATATTTTTGTACTCGAAGTTTGATTACTATTATCATTATACCTAGTATCATAATATGTAAATAGTTTAGTCAATTTTTTGTAAATAAATCTTTTAGGTTGATGTTTTAAGTTCATGTACGAGAATATGTATATCAAAATATTTTCTACATCTTTCATTTTAATCTTAGGATACATGTAGGCAGTCAGATAATAAAAAGATGAAATATTAAATCATCATTTTAAGTATTTGGTTTTTATCTTAAAAATTATTTAACTAATTATTGGGTTATCTCTAAACTATTTAAATATATTATTAATGTTGTATATGCGCCTAAATACAATATAAGTCATGAGAATATAAACTGATTAGAGGTGTCAAACGGGCTGGGCCGGCCTGCCCCGTTGCTGTACCGTGCAGTGCCTTGCCCGGCATGATTTATCAAAGCTAGTCCTGGTCGGGACAAATCTGGTTGTACGGCCTGGTTTAGAATTTTTTTAAAATTTGTAAAGTTTAATATTTTACTTTAAATAAAATATATATTATATTATATATAGAATTATAGATAATGTATAATATATTAAATTTATAAAATGAAAATTGTTAAAAATTTAATAAATTACAAAGTTTAATTTTTTTTTGATAATTTAAAATAAAATTAGTTTATAATTTATTAGAATTAAATTATAGAGTTAAAAATTTTTAAATAAAAAATTTAAACAAAAAAATAAATTAAACAAAAAATTGTTAAAAAAAATTAAAAAGTCAAAAAAATAAAAGCAAACCAAATGAGAAATGATCAATTAGCAAATAATACCGAAAGTTCGAACCAAAGAAATTCAAGTTTCAACGTAATGTAAAAATAATGCGTACAATCAATAAAAAACAAAACATCGAAATCAAAAAGTAGTGGATCATCATCAATCATCAATCGGCATATCATGAGCATCATCAGTCACAATATCAAGATCACTATCATATGGATTATCATCATCAGCAATCAATTCCTTCGCTTTTGTAGTGGATCCGGATGCCTTCTCAGTCTCAGCTCCAGCACGATCATGGATACTAAACCTCGAATCCTCTCGATCCTTCAAACAATCCGAGACATAAATAATATCTGGATATAATCTCGATCTCCTATCTGAAAGCACGTTCACTGCAATATAAAAAGCAGACTCTGATGCTATGCTCGACACCGGAAGAGTAAGTAGATCCCATGCCATCCTAGATAGTAGAGAAATGTGGACTCATAATTTCTACCACTGTAATATATCAAGATTCTTAATATCAGAATATGATAGGATTGAGCAGTAATCGATATCTAAGTACCGAGAAAGCTCGCTCCTATATGATCGTTTATCCCGATATTTTTCCCTCGCTAGTTGAATGAAAAAATCGTCATTTCCGAATAAGGTATTCATGTCCGTAATCATAGTCTCACTACTACCACTATCATACCTAGTATCGTAGTATGTGAATATGTCAGTCAACTTCTCGTGAATGAACTCTTCAGGTGGGTCTTCCAGGTTCACGCACGAGGAAATGTAAGTCAGAGTATTTTCTACCCATTCCACATTAATCCTAGGGTCCATGCATGCAGCGAGATAATAAAGAGATGAAATGATGGACCAATACTTTAAGTACTTGATTTCCATCTCTGCAATCATATGACCAAGTGTTGGGTCAGCTCGATACTTTCTAAACATGCTACTAATATTACATATGCACTTGAGTGCAATGCAAGTCGTGAGTATATAAACCGACGAACACATGTTCGTTGTGTCATAAAAAATATTTAGGAATTTCATAAATAAAATTTTTGAAGTCCAGTCAGTGTCGTTAACAATAAATTCGTCACTCTTACTATTGACGTCGTCGGATATCATGTGTTCGTATCTAACACATGACTCCAACATCAGGTACGTGTAATTCTAATGATGTCTCACATCCGATTAGAATTTCTTTTTCTTAATATTCACAGACAAACATAGACTATCAAACTATTGTTATATGTGAGGAGTGTGAATATATTTTAGTGTATTACGTATATTTTTCAATGTTGGGTAACACACCTTCATACCCGCTTGAACAATCAAGTTAAGCACATGACACATGCATCAGACATGAAAAATCTCTTCTAATGGTGCCTTTTATATAGTCCTAACAAATATGTTAATTGATATTCCATTATTAGATGCGTTATTGAATGTGATACTAAAAATTTATTTTGAATTTTATATTCCATAATGATTTTTATCATGCACTCAAAAATAGCCGGACCATCATGAGGATGGAGAATCTCAGAGAATCCTAAAATTTTTTTATTTATAGTCCAGTTAGAATTTGCATAGTGGCTGGTGAGAAATATATAAGATGATTCATCGTGACTTATCCAGATATTGGATTTCACGGACACCACTTCACTATATGTCATAAATTTATTAATTATTTTTTATTTTTTAAACTTATACAATTTTAGTATGTCATTCCTAGATGTGGACCTAGGAATCCTACGATAAGCAGGCTAAAAATATGCATGCATGATGCGCAATACCGTTGGATCTTCTGAAAATCTGATCGGAAGATCCATCAATATGATAAGTCTGGCCATGCCGTCCATACCCAACTCGCTGGAGTATATGGAGGGAGTAAACTTTGAGACTAAACTATATTTAGTTTCAAAAATTACAGTGCTAAGTTGAGTTTCCCTAAGATCTAATAGACTATGTTTTTTGGTGTATAATTTAACATGTCTCTTAAGGTGCCCAGTCCCAAACAAACTCTTATAAGTTAAAATTTTCATATAATATTTGTACTGTGCTATTTCTTGTTCCTCACCCCTAATATTTTTTTATTTTATTATATTAAAATGAGAGAGAGGTGCAAGAGTTTTGAGAGAGTGAAAATATGAAGATTTGAGATAATAAATGTTTATGAAAACATGAATGTTATAGAGAGGTGGAGAAGATTTTATAGATTAAAGAAAATAATTTTTTTTAAAAAAAGTATTTTTTTTTTATTTTTTTTTAATATATTCGGGGACATAATCATGAGGGTCGTCGGATTCTACTTCCTAGCCGTTGGAGGCGAGATCTAATGGCTATATTTTAAATTTTTTTTTTGCCCATTGGGGGGGGGGGGAATTGGGTCGGGACCCAGGTCGAGTCTGATTGGACCCGACCCGTGGTCTTTGTGTGCTGGAAGCTAGGCCCGACTTTCGAGTTACAAGAGGGTGACTCATGAGTCATGATTCGTGAGGGTTCTGGAAGCCGTGAGCCTAGGTCTGCGGGTGTGGGATTGCATGTGACCCCGACCCGTGCCTACGGGCCATGCCATGAGCCACCGAACCATGCTGGGTCAGGCACAACACGAGGCCCGGTTGGCCTTGCCACGACACAACACGAGTTGTGCCTTACCAGGGCATGACATGGGCCCGGGCACGGGAAATTCTTGTGCCGGGCTGGCCTGGTCCAGTTGACATCTCAAAAATTGATAAATACATATCCATCATGACAAAATTCTTAGAATTTTTATAAATAAAATTTTTATAGTTTAATCAATATTGTTAATAATAAGATTGTCACTCTTACTATTAATATCATGTATATCATGTATTTGTATTCAATATATTACTTTAATATAAGATATGTATAATTTTAATAGTATGCTACATTAGATTAGAATTTTTAAAGATCTATAGACAAATAAAGACTCAAACTTTTGGTGTTTGTAATACAGAAATTTTAGCGAGTTGTATGTTTTTTCTAAAATGAGAGAAATAACTTTTAATATCATTTTTATTATGAGGTTGATGTGATACATGCATCTAATCTAGAGGTGTCAAATGAGCTGGGTTGGGTTAGCTTGATTCATTTTTTGGTGGCTCAATTGGGCCACATGTCATGTCGGGCATGTCATGATATTGTAATAGTGTCGTGCCTGGCACAACACGATTTGAGAAGAGCTGGCTTGACACAGCTCGCTGGCCCAGCATGTACCAAGTTTGGGCTAGGGTGTGCATGGACTTGTTGGGTCAGGCAGGGGTCGGGCCTTATTGGTCAGCTAGAATTTGCTCATTCAAAACTAAAATTAATTAAATTAATACTAAAATTAAATTAAATTAATTAATTAATTAAATTAATAAAACAACTATGGCTAAAAATTTAACAACTCAACTAAAAATATATAAAAATTACAAAATAACAAAGCGTGATCAAGATTAAATTATTATAAGATAAAAAGTAATACATCAAAGATAAACTTATATATTTAAAACATGCACCCAATCTCATAAGAAAGTATCTAGATAAACAAAGAATATAATAAAAAAAGAAACAAGCTCAAGCTTTAAAGTTAAATGATAAAAATAAATAAATAAATACAATCCAAAAATAATAACAAATAAATCTTTTTAATATATAATTAATGATGATATCAATATTTGTGTATCACTAATAATAGGCCGCATGTAGTAAAGTAGATTCAACTCAATGCTTCAATCTCATTCAATTATTACTTGTCAATCATTATCAAAGTTATACGAATCATCATTAGTAACTAATTTCTTCGCTCTTGCTATAGTTATAGCATGATCTTGAATGCTCAAATTTGAATTCTTTCAATTCTACATATATGCTAATGGCTTAATAATATTCGATCGTAATCATAGTTTTTAAAGGCATTTTTTTAAATGCCTTGACGTGCGCCTCACAAAAAGGCATTCATAAAATGCCTCAAGGCATTAAAAAAGTGTCCATTTGATGGAGCTCCATCGAGCTCCATGATTGAGCTCGTGCAGCCCCAACGAGCTTCATCAAGCTTTATGATGGAGCTTGCTAAAGCTCCATCAAGCTTTTCGTGGAGTAGAGACGAGGGGCAAGGGTGAGGGGATATGGGTGGGGGAGAGGGGTGAGGGGGAGTGGCCAGGGAGAGGGGAAAGGGCAATGGCAAGGGAAAATTAAAAAAATTATTTAATAAATTATCAAAATTTATTAAAATTTAATAATAGTATTAATTAATAAATAGTAATAAATTAAAAATAAAATAAAAGTAGAGAATTTAATAAATTTAATAAATAAAATAAAATTAATAATTTTTTTGTAACGGTATAAAGCATAAATGCTTTATACCGTAACAAAAAATTTATATCTTAATGTTTTGAGGCTTATGTTTCGTCGCACGAACACAAAAAGGCTTTGTTTTATGTTTTTATTTTTTAAAATTTTGGTTGTAATCTTGATCTTTTATTTAAAATTATATTTACTACAATAAAAAAAGTAGACTCCGATGTTATGTTTGATACCGGAGAAGTCAGTAGATCGAGTACTATCTTAGATAGCATGGGATAGGTAGACTCATGATTTTAACACTGTAAAATATCAAAATTCTTATTATCAGTATGTGATAGGATTGATCAATAATCAGTTTTTAAGTATCGAGACATTTTGCTTTTATTTGATGGTCACCCTATTATTTTTTCTTTGCTAACCGAATGGAGAAGTCATCATTTTCAAATATGGTATTCATATTTGTACTTGAAGCCTTACTATTACTATCACCATACTTAATATTGTAGTATATAAATAGCTCAGACAATCTCTCGTAATGAATTCTTTAGCTTAATTTTCTTGGTTTATGCATGAAGATATGTATGTCAAAGTATTCTATATTTTTTCATCTTAACATTATAGTCTATGCATGTAGTCAAACATTAAAAGATGGAATATTGGACTAATACTTTAAGTACTTAGTTTTTATTTCTAAAATTATATTACTAAATGTCGAGTCATCTCTAACCTTCTTAAATATATTACTAATGTTGTATATGTATCTGAGTGTAATACAAGTGATTAGAATATAAATTGATGAACACATGTTCATTGTGTTATAAAAATTTTTAGGAATTTTATAAATAAAATTTCTATAGTCCAGTTAGTATCGTTAACAATAAGTTTATCACTTTTATTATTGACTTAGTTGGATATCACTTATTTGAATTCAATACTTAACTCTAACATTTGATATGTATAATTCCTAATGGTGTCTTAATTTTGATTAGAATTTTTCTTTTTTAGACTCATAGAAAAACATATATTACTAAACTCTTGTTGTCTGTAAGACATACGAAAAAATTTTAGTGAGTTACGTATATTTTTTAATATGAGAGAAATAATCTTCATCTCTGTTTATATAATGAGGTTAATGACATGACAAATATATCTAATTTGTAAAATTTCTTTAATGGCTCATCTCTAATAAGCCTAATAAATATATTAATGGTTATTCTATTATTAAATATATTATCGAATATGGTACAATATATTTTATTTTGAATATTATATTTTCTTAAGATTTTTATTATGCACTTATAAATAACAAGATCATAATAAGAATGAAGAATTTTTGAGAATCTTAATATCTTTTTATTTAATATACATTTTGAATCTATATAGTAGGCGGTGATGTATTCATAAAATGTATTATCGTTAGTTCATATATTGGATATCACGGATACCACTTTACTTTATGTTTTAAATTTATTAATTATTATTTTTTTAAGTTATAATATTTTAGTATGTCATTCATAAATGTAGATCTAGGAATCCTATAATATGCATACTAAAAATAAGTTTGCATGATACTGACTACTATTGGATCCTTCGAAAATCTAATTGAAAGATTTATAATGATGATTAGTTTGACCATGTCTTTTCTTTTTAATTCGTTGCGGTATATGAAGTGGTCAACATTGAGGTTGAATTTGATCCAGCCTCAAAGAACCTATCATTTAGTTGGGTTTGCCTAGGACCAAATACAACATATTTTTTGGTGTATTATTTGCCATGCATTTTAAGGTGCTCAGTCCCATATTAACTAGTTAATATTTTTTTATAATATTTGTATTGTACTGATTTTTCATCGTCACCTATAATATTATTATCTTATATTAAAATGAATCCAAATTAATTATTTTATTTTTGTTTTTTTAGACATTTGGGTTTGAGTCAAAGCAATCGGGGAAAATAAAATTTACTATGGCCTTGGACCTTTTCGTAGGATTATTATTATTCATATTAAAAATTTTAATGTTTATATTTAAATTAATTTCATTGTCATCATTAAAATTAATTTTTATCATTTTAATTTTTTATTAGTTTTTTAATTATATTATAATTAATGCTTTTAAAAATTAAAATTATATTTTAATTAATATTAATTAAACTAATACTAAATTTTAAGTCACAAATAAAATTAAAATAAAAAAAAAACTTAACGAAACAAAATTTAAAAATTAATATCTGTAATGCATAATTTAAGATCTCACTGTTTAGTTGACTTTGCCTAGAATCTAATTTACTATATTTTTTAGTATATTGTTTGACATGTCTCCTAAGGTGACTAGTCTCACATGCACGTCAACATGTTAATATTTTTTTAATAATATTTATATTGTCTCGATTCTTTATCGATACTACTAACATATTTATTTTGTATAATATTAAAGTAAGTCTAAATTATTAATTTTTTTTTTAGTTTTTTATTTTTTAGATATTTGGGCTGAGTCCTCGAGAGAAAAAAAGTTTTGATTGTTTCAAACTTTTTTGTAGTATTATTTTTATTTATAGTAAAATTATCTATGTTTATGTCAATATTAATTTTGTTATTGTTATTAAAACTATTATTTATAATTTTTTATTTTAATTAATTTATTAATTATATTTTAAATTATATTTTTTAAATTAAATATTATTTTATATTAAATTATTAAAAAACTAAATTAAATTTTAAAAATTATATCCGTAAATTGTATGTTTGCTTGATGATGTGTGTCATACGATTCTGATATCCGAATTAGATGTTCGCACTTTAATTTGTACTGTACTCGAGTTCTGAGAGGAGAGAAAAAAAGAGATGATACTAGAGAAAGAAATAAAAATATGATAGAGATTAGAGAAAGAGATGAGTATATTTATAGATATGAAAAAAGATTTTTTTTTGAATTTTTAATAAATTTTTTAATATTTTTTTGGATAGAAACTCGACAATCACAGGGTTTCTGCCCCTATTCATTGGAGGTGCATCCAACGGTGAAGCATGCATCTCCCCAACTTTTTTTGACTGTTAGGTTGGTTCGACTTGATTGTTCCAAAAGCTGTCTTTTTGGTTCGGGGTCATGATGAGGTCCAATAGGTCATGGGAGTCAGACAAACACGTGTCACTGGTGGTTGGGTTCGGACCACTCTCGAACCTGGCACAATATTTAGGGCACTCTTTGAGTCATGCCCAAGAACCATGCCATCAGGCGAGGCAGCCTGGTCGTGCCTGGCTCGACATGAGGCCCGTGAGTCTTCAACATGGTGTGGCACGAACCGTGCCTTGATATAGCTCGGCATTGGCTCAAGCATGGTTTTGGACCATGCCATGTCAGGCCAGACATGACTCAATTTTGCTTTGCCTAGTACTCGCCTGAGATGTTTGGCCTACTTGATATCTTTAAGTTAATTTTTATTAATTCAGTTAGGGTGTGGCGATACTCTTAAAAATTTCACAAACTTTCTGTAAATGCTCACTAAGCCATAAAACTCTTTATATTAGTTATAGATATTAGTATTTGCTATTCTTTAATTATTTTTATTTTTTTTTTATTCATTTACAGTCCTTAAGCACTAATGGCGAAACTTAGAAAGGAAAATTTATTTGTGCAAAGATATATATTTGAAAGTTAGCAATTAAATTTTCTATTCTTAAAGTATCCAAGACTCGCTTTATGCATTAAAGATGTCTATTTTGATAATCACTATAAATTAAGTTATCTTCAAAATATATTACTACAAATTTATTAATGAAGGCTTGTAAACTATGCTTCATTAATTACATAAAAATGCTAGGTGTATTAGTTGATTCAAAAGATATAACTAATAACTCATAGAAAATTATACTTTGTTTATAATGTTGTTTTTCATTCATCATCTTTTGTTATTTGATTTTGTTAGTATTCATTTTAAAATTAATTTTAAAAAACATACAAACATAATATAGCTTATTCAGCATATCACCTATTTGTGAAATTAGATGTCAATACTTTACAATTATATTATTAGCTACTCGATAATCAAAATATATTCTCTATATTGTATATTTTTTGGAAACTAGTAATATGAGAACAACATGGTGATTCGTGTCTTTCCTAATATGTCATTTTTTTAATAATTTAAGGATAGGACTAGGAGCTATTGGAATAAAGTCAATTTGATGCTTGATGCTGGTAATGGAGGTAGTTCCGGTGGTGTTTTATTAGGAAATATATCTTTATATTTTTTTTTATAAAAGAGAAGTAATAAAACTAGGCAAAATAGTGTTATAATTATTGATTTATTTGCATATAATGCTTTTTTCATTTCATTTATATTTGCATAATTTTTGTTGTAAGTCTAATTTTTTCTATGATATTTTACTCACCTGATAAATTTCTTTCCATTTGTTTAGTTATTATCTTTTCTTTTCTCTTTTTCAATACCATATTTTTTTTTGAATATTATTTCTTTTCATTCACATGATTTTCATATACCTTGGCAGAAATTAATGATATAAGAAAAATTATTATTTTTGAACTGAAAGAAATATTTATTGGTAAGTCCATAATATTTGACTTGCCTATTAAATTGTCATGTCTTACCTAATAGATGATGTTTAGCTTGCATAAACATCATATTATGTAATATTTTATTTGTAAACTTTCTAATTTGAGAAAATACTAATACGTGTCTATTTATCTTTATTGTATTACTTTTATTTATCACTGTAACTTATATGGCTGCGAGTGTTTCATATTTAGTAATCTTAATTTTTGTACTATGATTGTGCTTGTAATACTTGTTTATTCATTTTATCTTGCATAGTTTTTTTGTTATACTTTATTATTTTTTTCTTTGTCTTGCATATCTAGAGTTTTTGTAATCAATAATTCTTATTGAACAATTTTTTCCTTTGATATATATTTTAAGGATGACTTTGACTCAGCATATTCTTTATTATTAGTTTTAATTTGTCAATTATATTTCAATAACATGATCTTATTGTTTGGATATTAATTTGCTATGTGACATCTTGCAAGACACTTGAAGAAATTGATATCATGATTCTGAGTGGCATAAGTTTTAATCTTACTTTGAGCAAAATGTTTTGTAGAATTATGTTTTGGATTTTCATCTGACTAGTTATTGGTTCCTTATTTACTTATATAATATAATTTGGTTTTCTATATGATTGGCCCTAATTATAGTTTGATTATGAGTTCATTTTTACCTTGAGTTGTTTAATTTTCATTGATATATGTATTATAACTTTATTTTCACATAATGATGCAATTCTATTATATTTATAATTTTTTAATTCAATTATCCTAGAAATTTAGTTGTGGTCAAAGCAGTCTATTTTTTATGATAATCTTCTATACTTTTACTTCATTGTGTTAACCTATGTTGCATGGACACGGATACGGACACGGAGATACGACACGGTAGGATACGGGGACACGGTCAATTCTAAAAAATTAGGATACGGATATGACTAGGATACGTCATGATAAAAAAAATAAAATTAAAAATAAAAATTATTAATTATAAATATTAGATATTTTAAAATAATTTAAAATTCTGTATTTTAAAATAATTTAAAATTCTGTATTTTAAAATAATTTAAAAAAAATTTAAACTCACTAACACTGCCCCCACCACCCTCCCTTTACAGTTTCGTTTTTCGAACTCTCTCCCCTCCCGATACAGATTCTAAAACTCCCAATTCCCTTTATAGAATTAGGTTACCTTAGGTATTGTCGGCACCTCGGCGGTGTGTTCCTCCCCTCCCCGTTTGACGCAATGACAATTGACAACTATTTCTCCCAATCAGCTTGTCGGCAACTCACTGTCGGTGGTGTGCTCCTCAATTTGTTGGAGATGTAGGAGTAATAATTAATATATAGTGTATTTCCGACGCGTTAGAATCGTAAAAACGCGTCAGTTGGTAAACGACGCGTCTGTTGTTAACGACGACTATTTCCGAACAATGCGTCGGATATGTCTCTGACGCGTATCCGACCCGTGTCCATGTGTCGGACACGGCGACACGGGTCGGACACGGCGACATGACAGTTCTTAGGCGTATCCGTGCAACATAGGTATTAACAATATAATTTTTTATATCAGATTTTGTAATAATGACTTGGAATAATCATTTTTTCAATATCGGTTTCATCACTGTCCATGTGTTTATTAGAGGTTTTTTATTTATCTTTTACTAATCACAAGTTAATCCCATCAAACAATAATATATTCTACGAATTTAATAGTTGCTAGTTTTATTTTCTCCATGTTAAAATAATTAATATAATTAAAAATTAATTTTATCTTCTTTTTTCATTTAAGATATGTTTTTGGGTTATTTTTATCTTGAAATGGTGGATGTTTCATCTTGGTATTGTTAAGGCTATTATCTTCATGTTTTATCTACTCTCTAAAGTATATATGTCTTTCATGATTGATTTTAGAAGTTTGCTCATTTTTTTTAAATAAAAAAACTGAGTTTTATATGGAAATAATGCATTTTAAATAAAAAATTTAAAATATAATGCTAGTTTTAAAAATATTATCAAACTAGTGCGTCTGGAAACAGTGTGATAATGGTTATTGTTGTGAATGACAGTCATTGCAACGTTGTTGAATTTTAAAAATCAGAGACTGAGATTGTGAATGCTGGTTATTGAATTTTAAAAATTTTTAAATGTCGGCATTAGAAATGATGACTATTTAATTTAAACTAATGACCGTCGTTCACAATGTCGGGTATTGAATGATTTATTCCCGACCGATCTTCTTCTCCCTTCTCATATTTTTCTCTTCTCCAATTTCACTTAGCCAGCCAAAATTTTTCGTTATTTATTTTACTAGTGGCCTCTTCCTTTCCACTAGACCCCACGACCTTTCTTCACCAGACCCCACCTCGACGACGGTAAGGTTGCATTGCACAAGCATTCAACAACTCTTCTTTCGAGATTTGTTATCTGTCTTATTTTCTTGTGATCAAATTTAGGGGCGTTAGGGTTTAATTTAGGATTTCATATATTGTAACATATAATAAGGATCTAATATTATTAACATAATCATGTGGTTTTATGTGTTTTGCTCTTGTTATATTTTTTAAAGTTATCAACATAAAGTTATTTATGTGATTTTATATTGCTAATATAGTTATGCTAACATGTTCGTAATATAACTATATTTCTAATATAGTTATTTATGTGATTTTATATTTCTATATTAACTATATTTCTAATATAGTTATGTTAATATTATAAATGTTATTTCATTACATTTTCATTACTTATTTGATAGCAAACCATTTCAAAAATAATTATGAAAGCTTCATTAAATGATTATATAAGATAATATTTTGAATTTTTGATGACTTGTCCTTGCACAATAAAAATTGAATATTCTCATAAAAGATAATTTATGACAAATAAAATGCTTACAAGATCTTATTTATAAACTTTCATTAAACAAAAAAATATATATTTTTTGGCCAAATTAAAATTTGAACTTAGAAAGAATTTTAATTTATTACTTTTAAAAAGATTTTTCTTTCTCCTCACATTTTTACCTAAATAAATATTTCTTCTCATTGTTATTCAAGTATAAATTCTTATTTATACAATTACTTAATAAAATTACATTAATTTTTTTTTATCACTAATAATATTTTATAGAATAAAAATAGATTAATACTCATAAGTATGTTGAACTAAAATCTTGAATAGGTATAACATTATTATTTATATTCTAAAATTATTTATCTAGTTTGCAACATGTTGAACCTATTGAATGTCGGCCATTGATTTTATTAAATAGTCCTCATTCCGATTGCCGGCCTATAAAAATTTTTAAAATTCAATAGCGAGCGTTGTGAATGATGACCATTGGTTTAATTTAATAGCCATTATTGAGTTATTCATTTTTTAAAAATTGCTTCTTTATGTTGAGTTATTTTTCATAACTTAGTTTATTCTTCATTTTCTTTATACTCCTAATAAAATTATTAATATAATTTTTATGTGATCGATTTTCAGGGTTGAATATTAGCATTTCTACATGTTCATCGGCACTTAAAAAGTGTCATATATCAAATATATAATAGTACTAATCTCGATTGTGTTACTCATTAATTTTTGTTACTTGAAAATATTGCTTCATTTTCTAAAGAAAGTTATCAACCTATTTTTATGTTTGAGTACCTCAAAACTTTTTTCGACTTGGGAAGTCCACTTGCAATGAGGGCATTTGGCCAATTGTGTCACTATGATTTTCTTGCATGTTTGATCCTTTTTTTAACTTAAATCTCCTATTGCAAGTTTGAGGGTACTTTGTATAATTTATTTGTGTTTCCTTTATTGATGACATCTCTTTGATATTGTTTCCAAAATCTTAAAATGTATTGTGTGATTTATTAATAGTTAGTTTTGACTAAGTCTTTCAAGTTTTCATAGCAATCATTAGATCTTTTAAGCTTCATTTATTTTTTTGAACCCTGTCATCATACACATTTTACTAGATTTCTTGATCTCCCAAACAAATGCCATAACAATGAAGTTGATTATCTTTGATATCACTTATTGTGGAATATAAGTTTTAGTGCTATTTGGGTAGCCTTGAGTTATAAAATTTCTTTCTTCAATTTCCAAGTCAATTGTCTTTTAGAAGAGTTACACCCAAATGATCCCACACATAAGTTAATAAAGAATGAACTACTTAAAGAGAGAAAATATATTATAAATAAAATTTAAGTGTGTATGATAATTGGAGAGTTTATTTATATAGTAAAATCTCTCATTTATCAATGATTCAACTTATATCACATATCGTAATCTCATTATATTGAAAACTTTTAGAATACTTTAGAATGAGAAGAAGTTTTGAATTCTTTAGAATCTTTTATAATTTTTTTTGAATCTGTTAAAGATCATTTTGAAATTATTTACAAGTTATCCTGTGATTTGATTTTTTTTTTTTTTGAAATTTCATTGAGTTGTCATTAGCACAGGAAATTTGTATATGTTACTATGATCATTAATATTATACGTGATGAAATAATTATACATATGATAAGATATTGTTACTTATGATAATTTTTATATTTATATTAAACTAATTTATTTTTTGTAATGAAAAAGTTAAAAAGTAAAAAAATTGAGATAAAAAAAGAAGATTCTAGCGTAATGTGAATAATTATCAAAAAATATAATAAAATTTTAAAAGATATTGAGTTTCAACTCTATTAGACTTTCTTATGTGTGAAATAATCAGATGATATAAATAATATAAAACTATATATATATATATATGTATGTATGTATATATATATATATTAATAAATTTTATAATATTCTTTTCTTGGAAAAAGTCAGATAATAAAATTTCATTTGAAGAAGCATAAGATAATGATACTCAAATGCCGATTCGTTCACCTAATCATTTAAAGAAAAATTATACAAATCATTTTACTCAATTTTCAAGAAAGTTTTTCTTAGTTTTATTAAATTCTATAAAGCAATGTCATTAAAATATAAAATAATATTAAAATCAAATTGTGTAGTAAAATAATTCGTAGATAGAAGATTATCTGAGCATTATGGAATAAATAGATAATGTTAAAGAAATAAATTACCAAGCAAAATTTTATCTAATGAAATATTCTAGATAAATTATTATTGACTATAATAATATTTAAAACTAAGAAAAAAAATAAAAAATAAAAAATAATTATATATAATATAATAATAAATAATAAAAATAATTATCTATAATATTATTATTTCTCTCTAGTCCATAAATCATGAGTTTGAAGTGGAAAAAATAGTCACAAGAGCTTTGATACATGTTGTACTTGAAATATTTATCGTTATCTTATTAATAAGGAATTTTGTACATTTTTTTAGTATTTGTCATTATTAGAGAATTCTACGTTGATCGTTGAATGAATCCTATCCAACAATCTGTGTCTATGACTAAATATTCTATATAGAGCTTGGTCTTTGTCCAAGAAATAACTGTTATACCTCTATCTAGCACGTCTTGCTTTTTATAATGTGTGCAGTGTACCAATAATTTCATGTGTCTGCTTGTAACTTGTTCAAATATGTACTAGATGATATGATGGATTTTTGATTCCTCTATAAGTATATGTTACAGTTCCATGTATGTATTTCATTTTCATATTGTACAATATCATCACTACATATGAGCATGACATTGTATATCACTTTGCTCTACTTTACACACAATGTACACTTGATTGTTGCCGACAATGAGTGGACATCTTAACCACACATTCACTTCACCACATGCACATCAATATACCGTGTAATTGAATTTTGCCAAAACAGAATATGTAAATTGCATACACATTGGTGCACATACACTGCACTTTAACCTTTTCTACATTGTCGCACATACACATCTTTCCACATATTTTAAATCAATAACATATATTGATATAATAATTTTATTTAAATTGTATATTCTATTATGAATCAATTAATTTTATTATTTTTACTCTTTAATATGTTATGCTATACATCTAATTTTGATATATATATATTAATAAATTATGCTTGTATATTTTGTTTATAACATATGTCAAAATACTTATTTATGAAGTGGTGACAGTCTTCAATCACAAGAGAGTAGCAATCTAATTTAGATCTAAAATGTTGAGATTTTTAGATGTAATTTTTTTGGTTTTATGTTTTATAATTTAATAAATTATATTATCATTAAAAAAACATTGGCTATAAAATTAAAATTAGTTGGTCGTAATTGATAATATTATCTAAATATTATTGGTAACAAAAAAACAAGTCATTAATACTTAGATGAATATAATGTAAGTATTTTTATTTTGAAATATATCATTCTTTATAAAAAAATTTTAATGAAAATAGAAAATAATAGTCTTTAAATAAATTAATGCATGGAAATGTTTATTAAGAAGTAGATTCTCATAGTTTTGTATCTTGATTAAAGTAAAATATGATATTAGGCATGGTATGAACTTAATAAGGAATACATGTTGAAACAAACCTAGAAGTACTACAAGAAGCCTTGAAATATCTCAATATATATCATAAGTAAAGCTATACTATGTAAATACATTTATCATTGTTGAAGTCAAATTCCAAATCAAAAGAAAGAATATAAACATGGTTTTCTAAAAATATCTTATATAATGACATTCATAGTTTGAAATGGAAACTAATGTATTGTCTTTGTTTTGCATGTAGTTTACCAAGAATAAATATATAGATAAATTTATTTATGCTTTTGAATGAGAGAGAATGTGTTTTAGAATGTGTCAATTTCTAATATTTTGTATGTGATATATAAATACTAATATTTCTAAGCACATATATATATATATTAAAATTAAAGTATTTGGTTGAGAATAATATTGATATTATTGATCACTTGAAAAATTTTTATATTGCATGTATACATTGGAGGTCATATATTTTGATGTAATAATAAATGTCTTTATCAAATTACAATAAATATTGATTTTGAGATTCATTAGATGTAGTCTCTCTGATTGTTAAGGTTAAATTGTTGAGATATTAATTTCTCTCAGATCCCATGCTTTGTGGGAGCCAAATGCTTTGGGAAAGACGTCCATTTGCTGATAACTATGAAGTGCTAGATGTGATTGTTAGCATTGTTCAATGTGTAACATTTAGAAGGGAAAACATGTTCATTTCTTAAATCTATTTTTTTAGTGTCTTCATATATGTATTGTGTTGGACAACTGCATAGGCTTTCCTTCTTTACCCAAGTTGGCCAATAAAAAGGCACATTTGGATTTGGGCTTGACAATTTGTTTATTTGATTGGAAAATTGATTCCTAGGCTGATCATTGTAATTTAAACCGTTGGAGAGTGAATTTATGAACCATTTTGAATTCCCTACTGTTATTTTTTTCCTGGTAGTTGATGAATTATATTATTTGGGGGTTGATAGGAAAGTTCATAAATTATGACTTATTTTTATTTTATAGCCATGTTTTTTTAGTGTGTTATTTTGTGTGCTTTCTAGTATTGTGGATGAAAAAAAAAACGCTTGTTTGTTATTTTGGCACTTCCTATCAATGTGACCATGCTATATTTGTCTGCAGGTTATGCTTGAGATCTAGAAGTCGATTCATAGTATGGCAGATACTGAGATGGTTGTTACTGAAACATCAGTGTTGAGTTGTACTTCATGTGGTACCTCTGCTGTCTATGATGATGCAGTGCTAAATGTTACTCAAGATTCAAATTCTTTAGCATCGGAAGCTAATAAAGACCTCCCCATCACTCTTGAAGCTGATGCAGCTTATATTGTGCCTTTATTCAATAATTTAGCAGGACAATCAAACAAAACAGATCTTACATCAGTACAGGGGGTAAATGCTAGCACAACATTTGAAACAATGCCAATGACTGCACAGGGATGTGCAAGGGAAAGTGGTAGCGCTATCGAAAATGAATGTGTTTCACCAGCTGAAGCTGTTAGTTATGATGCAATTGTGAATGGAAATATGAATTGCACAGGAAGAAATAAAACATCTGCAGAAAATTGTAATGCTGATCTTGAGGGTGAAAATAGTTCCGAGCAACATTTTCTTAATCTTTCTGGTATACTTATTGTTTCTTACATATAATTTTTAGGTTCTAGATTTTAAATGCTTGTTAATGTCCTTGTAAAAATATGAAAATCAAAATTTTCCTTTCTAAAGTGATTTTTGTGCAAACCTGGGAGAGGGAGAGGAAGAGGGTGAGGTTGTGGTAGTAATGTAGGGTGTATCTAGTGGTGGTAGCAACGTAGGGTGTGTCTAGTGGTGGTAGTAATGTAGGGAGAAGTGGTGGTAGTAGTAGTTGATAAAAGAGATCAAGATAAAAAGATCTTATGATTTATTTGTTTACTTTTAATCTGGAAATGATTGTTAAAAAAAAAAAAAAAATATTCAAATCACTCTTAGTAGTACTTGGGAGAAATATGGAAAAGAAAAAATTAAAATTTATATTTTCTAGATAAATGCTTGATTTTGCAAAGTTATTTAGTATAGTGATTTATATTAGTTTTCAATTAATACTTGAGGTAATTGAACAATATTATTTTAAAATATAAGGGGTCAGCTTTTTATGATGTTTGAGCTATTAATTTAAAAACAATTGATTTTTATAAATAATTTGATTAATGATCATATCATAGAATATTAGTAAAATAAATATTCAATTATGTTGGATGAATGAATTGATAGAAATTAAAAGATAATAATGAATTTCATGGTGAATTCTTTAAGAGATGATATATCCATGAACTTTATTGATGTTTTTTTATGCTTTAGATGAGAGATAACTTATTTAAATTATTTGATAGTTGGGTGAAAAAAGTTGATGAAGATAATATTATTTATTTTGTAATTAGTTATATTTTAAATTATGTAATTTCAAATATTATAATCTAATTTGAAAATTTTAATTTTTTATTTAAGTGTTTACTTATACATTCTATTAACCTATTTATTATATATTTTAATTTTAATTCATACAAGGAAGTTGATGGAATTAAAAGGCTATATTTGTATTGGATACCATGTGTCACATTTTTGTTTTGATTTATTATTTATTTAACCAACATGCTTCACTTAATAATACAAGTATCACCATGACTAGGATAAAGTAAGCGTATTTTGGCTGCTAAAAGGTGACTAAGTTGAAAATATATATGTAAATAATCAAATATACTAAAACACCCGGTGCGATATATTATCTTAGAAGATAATATGTATAATCTACCATGCTCAATTCAAAAAAAAATATTTTTATTAAAATTCTTTGATCATATAAATAAGCATTAATCGAAGAGAAAATAAAATTAGGATTATTTAGTATACATAATGATTATCTTTTGAGGGTTTTATATTAATCGAAGAGAAAATAAAATTAGATAATTTGCTCAATTCAAATTACTAAGTTGAATATTAGTATACATGATGAATTTTGAGGGTTTTATATTGATTATTATATATTATAATACTTAAGAAATAAATAAATAAAATTGATAAAAAAGAAATGATTATCTTTTGAGGAATGAGTAATAAGAGGTGTAGTACCTAAAGATCATGAAGGATCTATTACTGCTTAAATGGGTAGGAATCTTAAATATTTCACTTCAGTAGAGGTCATGATGAGAGAACACAATGAGGACTCCTTGATGGACAAGGTAGTTTAGTTTGTTTTATTCAATTTTCTATAGTACTCTTGATCATCTAATAAGAAATAATGCTCAATAACTACCCCCAATGTTACCTATCTTCCTGAAGTATATACATTAAATTGATTATCTCACATTTTTGTCCGTGTTATAGTTAGTTTCCTCTCAACTATTATTAAATACAGGACGATGTATTTCCTTTATCTTTTAGTCTATAAATTGAATTGTTTAATGTTGTGATTTTCACCTGGTGAAAAACTCTTTATCACCCAAAATCTTACTGCATAATGTTGAAAACTCATCATACATTGAATATATGAATATCATGCCAAAACATTTTTTAACTGTCTCTCTCTCTCTTTGTAATATCAACCTCTATTGACAAAATCTTTGAGGAAATGAGGGAATGCCTTTACTATAAGTCATATCTTAAAACAATTTCTCATATGAATCTATTTTCAAGTAATACTAGCCTTGAACATGTAAAAGAGTTTATTAAAGGTCAAGATACTAGTTCTTTAGTTGTAATTGAGTGGAGGGCATCTATCTTTTCTTACATGGATTGATGTTATCTTGAGTGAAATAATATCTTAATAGGAGACATGTACTTTAGTATCAATAGAAGTAAAGGACCCATAATGATACATGTAGTCCAATTGGTAGTGATGCTTAAAGCATCCTTTCTTAGGGGTACGAATTTGATCTTCATGAACTAAACATCTGGGCACATGTACGAAGATATCTTTGCTCCCATTTGGAGCCTTGATGATTGTTCGAGGTATCAATCTAATTCAAGGAAATATGTTAAAATAAGTAGTGAAAGAAATATAAGAAGAAAAAAGGAGTGAGTACAATGAAACATGTGTGGTCGGATGCTAAGTGCAACTCATTTCTTCTTTTTGAATGCCAGTTGGATGGTCTAAATTAGAGACATTGATTGTATGATCATTTGACTCATTGGTTGACTTTTTCTAGTTAGAGTTCAATCTTCTAGATTATGGCTCATCAAGATCATCTCAAATATCTTTCTATAGTAGTGTTCATAGTGGGACAACACTGTGAGGACCTGGAATGGATTCAATAGATAGTTTGTCACTCAATTATTTGTAGTGTCTTGATTGCCTCACTAGACATAACAGTCAATAACTTTTTTTTTGCTGTGTCTCATCCTCGAGTAGTTTGTATATCGTATTGAGACTCATGTTTCCGCCTATATTATGACTAGTATTCCCTCAATGGCTAGGAAATTATAAGTGAGATGTCACTCTAGTAATGTTACTAATGTTTGGATAATGATTAGTATTTCCTCAATGGCTTGAAATTTTTTATCACCCAAAATATTGCTATGAAAATTTAAAATTTATTGGATAATGAATATATAAATATTATGCTTAGAAGTTTCATTGTTTGTCTCACTCTCTATAACATCAATCTTGACTAAAAAAATAGTTAGTAGTTGTGTGCTCAATCGAGTGTACTGTGTAAGTTTAGTAGTAATTTGCTCTAACTCCCTCATCCCCTTGAGTTGCAGTCAAATAAGTTGAGTAATTGTATCTTATATTTGTGATGAGTTTAATGATGCTGCTAACTCAAATAAAATTTTATATGTCGTGCAAGATAAATAAATTGAGGTTAGCTCCATCTCGATTTTTTTATATCACAATCAAAAGGTGAGAATCTATTTATTGTAATTTCTCATTCTTCTTAATGCTTGTGATTCATTTGATTGATGATCTAGTATCTCTTGATAGAAAATTTACTTTTTGATTCTTGTTACTCATGATGATTAATTTTGGTTCCAAAGTTTTAATCAACTAATAATCATGATTTAATCTCATCTATAATAAAATATAAGCAAAAAACATTGCATCCACATGATATATTGTTGTTTCGAAAAAAAAAAGTTTGCATCGTAAATCCTAATTGCATCATAATGCAATTAGGTTTGTGATTGTTATATTAAGCATTGTGTATGTGTGTGTATATATATATATGTATTTCATGTTGCTGCTAATTCTATGAATTTGATTTTGGCACTATATAAAGTTGTCTGTGAATGTGTTTTTCATGTAGTTGATGCAATGTCAAATGAAGAAGATCGGATGTGGCGTGTTGTACGGAATAATTCTTTGGATTTTGATGCATGGACTGCCTTGTTGGATGAAACTGAGAAAGCAGCTGGGGTGTGCATCTTCTTAACATACATCTGGTCAATTCATTTCAGGGATTGAATAAATATAACATTCTTTAATATATAAGCATTGCTGAAAATATGTTGGCAATGCTTAGATATTCATCATTGGCATTGCTGGCAATGATTTGTTGTTGTACATGATTTTGAAGGAAATTGCTTTGGCATCCTCTCTTCCACTTAAAAGTCTTTTGTTATATGGAAAATCATAACCTATTGATTGTTGATGATTAATAGGTAGTATTAGTGGATGAGTAATGTTCGTGATTACACAAAAATTAACATATTGAATTTCATGAACAAATGATTATCAGATATCTTTGAAGTAAAAATCTTTACACGAGAATAGTATTAGAATAAATGATTATCTGATAAATTTTAATGTTCCATGCATATATCTAATGTCATGCTTTTATTTGATGGTAAATATCTTTGTCCAAATGTAGTAGATCTTGAATTTGAGATTAATCAGATATAATTTTTATGATTTATGAAAATAAGATTGTCGAGATATTAATCTTTCTTAGGTCTCGTGCTATGCTGGATTTTTTGTGTACTGAGTACGACCTCCATCTAGAGGTGTCAACCGGGCCTGGCCGGCCCGGCCCGGCACGAGGCATGGCACGGTTTGGCCCTGCCTGGGCCGTCCCGGCACGTTAAAAAATCGTGCCCGGGCCCGTGCCGTGCCGGGGTTAGGCACGGGCCATGCCGTGCCTGACTCGGCACGGCTTGGCCCGTGGCACGGCACACCAGCACGGGTTCTTCCCGTGCCGGCTTCACTCGGCCACGCGGCGCCTGGCTTCTCCCAAAAAAAAGACCGCGGGTCGGGTCTGATTGGACCCGACCCTCGGTCCCAATCCCAACGGGAAAAAAAATAAAAAAATACAATTAATATTAATTTTCAGCCGTTGGATTCGCCTCCAATGGCTAGGGGGCAGAATCCAACGGTCCTCATTATTCTGCCCCCTAAATAATTATTAAAAATTCAAAAAAATATAAAAAAATATCTTTTTTTATAAAAAATTAATATCTTTAATCTATAAATTCTACCCCTCCTCCCTTTAACATTTATGTTTTTCAAAAACATATATTCTCTCAAATCTTTCTCTTCTCTCACAAAAATCGTGCTTCTCTCTCTCGGGCATTGGGATTTTACTTTCGGCTTGGATTTTCGTGAAACTCGACTTGAGTTTTAAACATTAGAGCTTGACTGCGGTGCACCGTGCACGTGACCGACCTCACTGCTTTTATCGGATAATTTATTTTATGCTTTTTTTACTTTCTCTATCTATAGTTTCTCTCTCTAGAAAAAAATTAGGAAAAATAAAAATCATAAAAAATAACAAATACACCTGACACGTATTTAAATTTAGAAAATAAAAATATTACACAGAGGTCTGAGACTGCTGAAACTTTGGTTTCTCCAGTCGTCTCAATCCAAAGTTTTAAAAAACAAAAAACTAGGAAGACTTCTGTAGTTTGGACTCATTTTAAAATCATAACACAAAAAAATGTTAGGGGTGAGGAACAAGAAATGACACAGTGCAAATATTGTATGAGACTATTAACATGCAAGAGTTCATTTGGGACTGGGCACCTTATGAGGCATGCCGAATTATGCTCCAAAAAACATGAACTCTTAGATCCTAGGCAAACCCAACTTGGCACTGCATTTTTTGAGACTGGATCGAGTCCATTCTCAAATTTTACTCCCTTCATATATTCCAACGAGTTGGGTAGGGACGGCATGACCAGGCTCATCACATTGATGAGTCTTCCGATCAGATTTTCGGAAGATCTGAGGGTAGTGCGCAACATGCAGACTTATTTTCAGCCTTCTTATCGTAGGATTCCTAGGTCCACATCTAGGAATGACATACTAAAGATATATAAGTTAGAAAAACAAAAAATTATTAAGAAATTTATGACATATAGTGGAGTGGTGTCCGTGACGTCCGATATATGGACATGTCACGATGATTCTTTTTATGCATGTCTCACGAGTCACTATGTAGATTCTAACTGGGCAATCAATAAAAAAATTTTAGGATTCACTTAGATTCTTCATCCTCATGATGGCCCGACTATTTTTGACTGTATGATGAAAATTTTTAGGAAATATAAAATTCAAAATAAAATTTTTAGTGTCACATTCGATAATGCTTCTAATAATGGAGTAGCGATAAATATGTTTGTTAAGAATATTAGAGAAGCACCATTAGGAGAGATCTTTCATATCAGATGCATGTATCACGTGATTAACCTGATTGTTCAAGCGGGTATGAAGGTGTGTTCCCCCGCTTTGGATAATATACGCAATGCACTAAAATATATTCACACTCCTCCCAGACAACAAGAGTTTGGTAGTCTCTGTTTGTCTGCGAATCTTAAGAAGAAGAAATTTCAATCGGATGTGAGACATCTTTGGAATTACACGTACCTGATGTTAGAATCATGTGTTGGATACGAACACGTGATATCCGATTACGTCAATAGTAAGAGTGACGAACTTATTATTGACGACACTGACTGGACTTCAGGAATTTCATTTATGAAATTCCTGAATATATTTTATGACACGACGAACATGTGTTCGTCGGTTTATACGCCCACTACTTGCATTGCACTCCAGTGCATATACAACATTAGTAGCATGTTTAGGAAGTATCGAGCTGACCCGATGCTTAGCCATATGGTTGCAGAGATAGAGACCAAATACTTGAAGTACTGGTCCACCGTTCCATCTCTTTATTGCCTCGCTGCATGCATGGATCCTATGGTTATGGTGGAAGGGGTAGAAAACACCATGATTTTCATTTCCTCGTGCATGAACCTGGAAGAGCCACCTGAAGGGTTCATTCACAAGAAATTGACTGATCTATTCACATACTACGATACTAGGTATGGTGGTGGTAGTAGTGAGACTGTGATTACGGACATTGATACCTTGTTAGGAGATGACGATTATTCCATTCAGCTAGCGAGGGTGAAATGTATGGGTGGACCATCACATAGGAGCGAGCTGTCTCGGTACTTAGATACCGATTACTGTTCAATCCTATCATATTCTGATACTACGAGTCTTGATTTATTACAGTGGTGGAAATCATATGAGTCCACCTTTCCCGTGCTATCTAGGATGACACGGGATCTACTGACTCCTCCGGTGTCGAGCGTAGCATTGGAGTTTGTTTTTTTTGTTGTAGTGTACGTGATTTCGGATAAGAGATCGAGATTACGTCCAGATATGATTGAAGCCTCTTCTTGTTTGAAGGATTGGGATGAATCGAGGCTTAGCATCCATGATCGTGCTGGAGCTGGGACTGGGACATGCACTGCAGTCGCATCCACATCCACATCCACTATGATGGCGGAGGAGTTGATTGCCGATGATGATGATCCATATAATACTGATCTTGATGTTGCGGCTGATGATTCTCATGATATGCCGATTGACGATTGATGATGATCTACTGTTTTTTGTTTTCGATGTTTTTTTTATTGATTGTATTTGTACGTTTTGTTTGTACATTGTGTTGAAACTTATATTTGTTTTGTTCGGACTTTCGGTTTCAAATGGATGATTGGTAATTTTTCATTTGTGTTGTTTATGTTTTTTTTAATTTTTATTTTTTCTAACATAATGTATTGATTTATTTTTTTTATGATTTAAATTTTCTTTTAAAAATTAATAACTTTATGTAATTAATAATTATAATAAAAGTTAAACTAATTTGATTTGAATAAAAAAAAAATTTCTAAACTTTGTTTTTTTAATTAATTTTTAATTTTAATATTTTTAAAAATATTTATATTTAATACTATACAATTACAGAATTACAATATCTAAAATTTTAATTAAAATAAAAAAATTTTTCTGCCTCTCGGGCCCGGCACGGCACGGCCTGCCGTGCCTTCGGGCCGTGCCGGGCTCAGCTTTTTTAAACCAAACCGGGCCGGGCACGGCACGGTACAGTAACCATGCCGTGCCTGGCCCGGCACGGAATCACGATCGTGCCATAAAAAACAGGCCGGCCCGGCCTGGCCCGGCCCGTTTGACACCTCTACCTCCATCATTTGTTTGATGTTGACCATTGCCAACTCTCAGCGACTGTTTAGCAATTCTTTTCTTTAATAATTGTCTCCTGATTATTATTTTATCTGTCTTGCATTTATGTTTTATAAACATGTTCTCAAATGCTCTTTTCAGGACAATATATTTAAAATCCGTAATGTGTATGATGCTTTTTTGGCTGAATTTCCATTATGTTATGGTTATTGGAAGAAGTATGCTGATCATGAGGCTCGTCTAGATTCGATGGACAAAGTGATTGAGGTTTATGAGCGTGCTGTGTTGGGGGTCACATATTCAGTGGACATTTGGTTGCATTACTGCATATTTATGATTCACACATATGGAGATCCAGATAGCATTAGAAGGTAATATGGTTCTGCGCTGTTTGTTGTTATTTTTCTGCGGCGGATTCCTGGTTGCATTATTGTGCATCACAGGATCTAACCTTATTGATTGTCTGACACTATTTCAGTATCCATGCAACAGCAATTCTACAAATTTTGACGAAGGGTGTGATGGGAATGCTTAAAAATGCATTCTGATGTGCAAACCTTTGATTTTGATACCTATGATGGGTAGTTGTTGGAAATTTTAGGATCGCTAAGTCATTATTATGGCCTTGTTAAATTGATACTCTCCGTTCCATCATCATGGGTCTGTGTCATAGTAGTGTAGCCTTTTTTGTCATAGTGTGGTGTCTTTTAACTTTGACAATTTGAGGGGCATCAATATTGACTACTGCTGGGAAGATCTCATCCAGTTGGCTAAGATGGCCATATTCAGTGCTCCATTTCAGGCTTTGTATGCTTTTTTATAAGGAAGGTAAATGTGTTGTTTGAAAATGTCATGCTGTTCACTGAATTGCTTGTTCTACTCTGTATTCCTGGTGTTTGTTGTGGCTCTGCTCTTACCACTACCCTCATTTGATAGATGTACTAACAGTTTTTTTTTTTTTTTTGGTTTTATTGGTTGGCAGGGTGTTTGAGAGAGGATTAGCTTATGTTGGAACAGATTATCTGTGCTGTCCTCTCTGGGACAAATACATAGAATATGAAGAATTGCATGGGGAATGGGCACATGTTGCTATGATCTACACTAAGATTTTAGAGATTCCAAACAGACGGTTGGATGATTATCTGCATAGGTAATTTCTACAACTTTTTTGCTTTCTTCATTTAAAAAAATATGAGTTAAATGTTGTTTTCCTGCTTTTTGATCTTGATTTAACATTCCATTGATTTTGAATTAGTGTGCCATATATCTTATGAATTTCTGTGATTATATAAACAATAACTCACTGTTTCACATTAAAATTTCAAGATAAAAATATTTTGGCGAGAATAATACCGAGATGAGTGATCACATGAGAAATTATCATATTACATACATGTATTGGATGTTATGCATTGATGTGAAGATACATACCTATGTCTAAGAGTGGTAGTTCTCGGGTTCAAGAGTCCTGATATACAGCTTCTCTGAATTTCAAAGATAAGGTTGTCTGAATCTTAATCTTTCCTAGACACTGTTCTATGTGATAGCCTTGTGTATTGTGTATGATCTTTATTTTGTATGCATGACAACAATTTGAATAAGTTTTAATTTTGGTAGCATGTGATAAATGGTTGTTTGATGTTTTAGCAACCAACGTTTTCATCACCGAGACTCCTTTCATCGTCATCCCTATTGATTCTGTTCGTTTTGCCTTCTAAGTAATGACCAATGACTGGTGACCGAGTGACGACCCACTGGCGACAACCACATTCAAATTTTGACCTCACTCAGTCATCCTTGTTTTTTTCCTTTTTCTTTTGTTGTCTACTATAATATTTCTCTCGTAGCTGTGTTCAGCGATTCCCTTCTAGATTTATAAAAGTGTGCTAACCGAGTATTAAAAACAATGTTATTTTTAATATAGTAAATAATACTCCATACAAGATTTATAACTTATTATTTTTTAAAAAATTGTAGATTCATAACAAGAAGCGCAATAGGTTGCTGAAGCAATGTTTGTGTGAGTAGGAGTTATAGCTGGCGCAATTCAATCAGCCATGTTTTCTTAACTGACATAGTTTTATTAAGTGGAAACATGCGGCAAGAAATGTCTATTTGCAGTGATGTTTAAGCATCTAGGTGGATTGAGAAGTTAGTCTCTAGGGTGAAGAAATCAAACAATGTGAAAAATTTCGCGCAGGACCAAAAATTAAGTTATGATAATCATCATTATTCTCTTCTTTTTTATTCATTACTATTATATTTTATATCTATATTTGTTTCATTTTACTTTTACTGTTATTTCTTTTGATTAATCATTGCTATTATCTTTTTAGTATCTATATTAATATTAATAAAATTGTGAATAAGATTTGTGTGACTAATAAAAATAAAGCTTATAACATAGTCATATAGTTCTCAATAACTACTTGTTAGAGTTGGATTTCCATGAGGATTTATGCTTTTTTATTACTTTGGTTGATCCTGAACTTTCATCCTCATTCAATTTTATTATATTAATATGAGCAAAGATATCTTTATATTCATTGTTACTCTCAATATTTATGTTTGTTCAATTTATTGTTAATTTATAATGATGTATCTTAAACAAGTAGAAGATAAAATTCTTTGTTTTTAACTTTATCTGTGTTTTGATTTCAATTGTGTCCACATGTAGATGCTGAATTAGTAATACTTATAACATTGATTGCAAATATTTTTAAGTTTGATATATCATTTATATATTGTCCCTCCAACTCTCAAAAGTACAATAGTATTTATAAAATATGATGAATTAATCATATTGTAATAATTTGAAAATAAGAAAGGTAATACTTTTTTGAGTTTTATTTTTGAAATTAGTGTTTTTTTGAGATGAGATTTTTATTTCATGTCTTTTTGTAATAGTTAATATGATATATTAGCTTCAATATTTGTTTTCACTAGTTGAAATGTATTGAGATCCAATATTATTTTATCTATGAGAAGCTTCAAAACAATGTTATTATTATCGTCTATATGCTTATTGTAGATTAATCTATAGATATTTTTATGAAAATAATGAGGTGATCACAAATCAATTAGTTCAACACAAAGAACAATATATATCCATATAAATTTAATAGTTTTAGGGTGTATTTTATATTATTTTTTTTTATTTCTTATTTACTTGGATTGTAGTATCTAGTATATAAGGGAACTCATTGTTATTTTTTTTGGATAAAATCCTAATTATGGATTCTCTATACATTTGTCATTGTAAACAATTTTTATGGGCTTAACAATGAAATCCTAATGAAAAATTCTGATGAAATCCTTTTAAAAAATTTATGCAATGATAGGCTAAAAATATGCTTGTAGCCTATAAAATTTTCAAATATTATGTCTTATATTTATTAATAATTTATTTGCTAAATATTTTTTGACTTATTTTAATTAGCTTGGTATCATTGTATTATCATAGAAAATGATACATTTGTCATTGTTAATGTGGGATGTTTTTGGTTTTCATGACTCATTTTTTATTATCACATGAATATAAGTTTATTGTTTCTTTTTATGAATTATCGTGGAAAATAAAAAAATATAATAATGTTTAATAACAATATAATGCAATCATGTTTTTATAAATGGGCAAACTAAATTGAGATCGCTTATATATTGAATGTTTTCATAAAAAATAATAACATAACACATAATAAATAATCAAGGTGCAATGCCTCTCGTCAAATTGGTCAACATTCAACAACACCAAGCTTGAAAAAAAGAAACATAAATTGAAGTTTTTTTAAGACATTAATGAGAATGTATGTTGGTGTTTTGTTATTTGAATATATGCTGTAGTATGAGTATCATCATGGATCTTTTCATTAAGGAGGAAGTAGTCTATTTTTTATATATTTTGTCCTCTCATAAATCATTGGATTTGATGATATATGCCTTGTTTGATTATCACATTAAAGAGTAGTAGAAGAAGAAAGTAATTATCAAATCTTTTGGAGTAGAAGAAATATTCAAAGTAATTCACAAATAATTATTATCATTATTTTGAATTCTACCTACACACTAGATCTTATAATTATTTGTTTCTTATTTTTTTATGAGACAAAATTATCTATCAAAAAAATATAAAATTCTATCGTAGACTTTTCTTGATATATATTCTTGTTTAATTTGAATTTGAATATATTACCAACTGCAAATTCTCATAATTTCCGAAAGAGAATTCTAAGTTTTAGATATTTTTTCATATATCTCAATATGCCAAAGTTTCTTCAAAATGAATATGTTGAGGAAAATCTAAAAAATGATTAACTTTTTTTGATTGCATATGCCATATCAAGTTTAGTTGTAGTCAGATATATACTATTTTTATAACTTTTTGATAAGTAGTTAAGTAACATTAGAAGTGAAATCAATACATGAATTAATTGAGGAATCTATTGGAATACAATCTAAAATATTAATTTTTGTAAGAGTATCAAATACATATCTTCTTTATGATAGTTATATTGTTGTGATTTCATTATAGTGTTAAAATTTATTATTTGTGATATGATACCAAAAATTTATTTAGTGATTAATTTTGTATAATACAGATCAATAAGTATACAAGTTATACAAGTAATAAAATGAATATATGTTTTGGTGTTGATCTCACATAAATTATTTAAGTAATTTGATAAATTGATAATGAATTAACGAATATTTGAGTTGAGAAGATAAATTTGGATCTCGAAGTGATACTCAGACTCTAGGGTAAGTTGATATAGATTTTAACATTTGCCTTTTTAGAATGCAAGGATCTCGAATTGTAGTGATGTATTAGGTATTTTATCTTTGAAATCTTACTTATTATGTTTATGCATTATTTATATTTCTATTTTTTAAGTAATACAATAACTTTCATTGATGATTACTTCAAGTATCTATTTATATTCTCTGATTTTAGTTGTTATAAATAGCATAAAATAATACGATATTAATTATATTTAAAATTTTGGCTTCGTAAGCACAATTTTTATAATGATTAACATATATATTTCTAATAATTTTATATATGAATGTAATACAGGAGGAAATAATTATAAATTCGTATGAAATATATTTTGTTGTGTTTGTCTCATGATTTGCTTGTCATTGTTTATCATAGTTGACACATGTCTCTTATATTATGATAAGGTTTATAGGTTAGACGTTCAACATAATACACATTTTATTTGAAAATTAGTTTTTTTTTTAGAATTTCCACAATGAAATGAACATAAATTTATTTATGTTTTTGGTTTTGTAAGTATCATACTTATTAATTAAATTTATATAAATTCATAAGTTTATCTTATGAAATAAGAATAAAAAGACTTTTTTCATTTGTTTTCAATTGTATAAGTGTGTTCCTTGATTTACTTATTGTTATCTATCATGATCAATATGTATAAATTTATATTAGTGTTATATACTTTAAATTATTATTCTAATTAATATTCATATTCATCAATATTTATATTATTATGGTTTTGTAATAAAATATTTTATAATCACAATCATATATATATATATATATATATATATATAAATCAATTATAGATATCTATTTAACCTAATATTAGGTAAGTATTTACATAAGAGATTTGATGATTTATCTTTTTGAATTGAGTATTTCTAGAGGTGTCAACCGTGCCGGGCTGGCACGAGACACGACACGGATCGGCCGTGCCTGGGGCGGCCCGGCACATTTTTAAACCATTCCTGGGCCCGTGTCGTGCTCAGGTCAGGCATGAGCCGTGCCGTGCCCCGGCACGGCACGTCGGCACTGCACGTCGGCACGGGATCTTTCCGTGCCGGTTAGGTTTTACGTGGGCAGGCCTGGGCGTGACCCGCCCCCTCTCGAAAAAAACCCGCGGGTCGGGTCTGATTGGACCCGACCCGCGGTCCCGACACCCGACCCAATCCCAATGGGGAAAAAAAAATTTTCAAATGATATTCATTTTCAGCCGTTGGATTCGCCTCCAACTGCTACGGGGCAGAATCCAACGGTCATCGTGATTCTGCCCCCTAAATATATATTAAAAATTCAAAAAAATATAAAAAAATATCTTTTTTTTATAAAAAATTAATATCTTTAATCTATAAATTCTAACCCCCTCCCAATAACATTTATGTTTTTCAAAAACATATATCCTCTCAAAATTTTCTCTCTTACATAAACCGTGCATTTTTCTCTCGAGTCTCGGGATTTTGCTTTCGGCTAGGATTTTCATGAAACTCGACTTGAGTTTTGAACACCAGAGCTTGCTGTGGTGCACCTTGCACGTGACTGACCTCATTGCGTTTACCGGGTATTTTATTTTATGTTCTTTTTACTTTCTCTTTCTAAAGTTTCTCTCTCTAGAAAAAATTAGGAAAAAATAAAAAACATAAAAAATGACAAATACACCTGACACGTATTTAAATTTGGAAAATGAAAATGTTTGTGTTACACAGAGGTCTGAGGCTGCTGAAACTTTGGTTTCTCCAGTCGTCTTAACCCAAAGTTCTAAAAAACAAAAAACTAGGAGGACTTCTGTAGTTTGGACTCATTTTAAAATCATAACACAAAAAAATATTAGGGGTGAGGAACAAGAAATGACACAGTGCAAATATTGTATGAGACTATTAACATGCAAGAGTTCATTTGAGACTGGGCACCTTAAGAGGCATCCCGAATTATGCTCCAAAAAACATGGACCCTTAGATCCTAGACAAACCCAACTTGACACTACATTTTTTGAGACTGGATCGAGTCCAGTCTCAAAGTTTACTCCCTTCATATACTCCAACGAGTTGGGTAGGGACGACATGACCAGACTCATCACATTGATGGGTCTTCCGATTAGATTTTCGGAAGATCCGAGGGTAGTGCGCATCATGCAGACTTATTTTCAGCATTCCTATCGTATGATTCCTAGGTCCACATCTAGGAATGACATACTAAAGATATATAAGTTAGAAAAATAAAATATTATTAAGGAATTTATGACATATAGTGGAGTGGTATCCGTGACGTCCGATATATGGACATGTCACGATGATTCTTCTTATGCATGTCTCACGAGTCACTATGTAGATTCTAACTGGACAATCAATAAAAAAATTTTAGGATTCACTTAGATTCTTCATCCTCATGATGACCCGACTATTTTTGACTGTATGATAAAAATTTTTAGGGAATATAAAATTCAAAATAAAATTTTTAGTATCACATTCGATAATGCTTCTAATAATGGAGTAGCGATAAATATGTTTGTTAGTAATATTAGAGAAGCACCATTAGGAGAGATCTTTCATGTCAGATGCATGTGTCACGTGATTAATCTGATTGTTCAAGCGGGTATGGTGTGTTCCTCCGCGTAGGATAATATACGTAATGCACTAAAGTATATTCGCACTCCTCGCAGACAATAAGAGTTTGGTAGTCTCTGTTTGTCTGTAAATCTTAAGAAGAAGAAATTCCAATCGAATGTGAGACATCGTTGGAATTACACGTACATGATGTTGGAATCATGTGTTGGATACGAACACGTGATATCCGACTACCTTAATAGTAAGAGTGACGAACTTATTATTGACGACACTGACTGGACTTCAGGAATTTCATAAATGAAATTCCTGAATATATTTTATGACACGACGAACATGTGATCGTCGGTTTATACGCCCACCACTTGTATTGCACTCCGGTGTATATGCAACATTAGTAGCATGTTTAGGAAGTATCGAGCTGACCCGACGCTTAGCCATATGGGTGCAGAGATGGAGACCAAGTACTTGAAGTACTGGTCTACCGTTCCATCTCTTTATTGCCTCGCTGCATGCATGGACCCTAGGGCTAAGGTGGAAGGGGTAGAAAACATCCTGACTTTCATTTCCTCGTGCATGAACCTGGAAGAACCACCTGAAGGGTTCATTCACGAGAAATTGACTGACATATTTATATACTACGATATTAGGTATGGTGGTGGTGGTAGTGAGACTGTGATTACGGACATTGATACCTTGTTCGGAGATGACGATTATTTCATTCAGCTAGCGAGGTGGAAACATAGGGGTGGACCATCACATAGGAGCGAGTAGTCTCAGTACTTAGATAGTGATTACTGCTCAATCATATCATATTCTGATAATAAGAATCTTGATTTATTACAGTCGTGGAAATCATATGAGTCTATCTATCCCGTGTTATCTAGGATGATACGGGATCTACTGACTCTTCCGGTGTCGAGCGTAGCATCGGAGTCTATTTTTTCTGTTGCAATAAACGTGATTTCGGATAGGAGATCGAGATTATGTCTAGATATGGTTGAGGCCTTGACATGTTTGAAGGATTGAGAGGAATCGAGGTTTAGCATTCATGATCGTGCTGGAGCTGGGACTGGGACTGACACTGCAGTCGCATCCACATCCACTACGATGGCAGAGGAGTTGATTGCTGATGATGATGATCCATATGATACTGATCTTGATGTTGCGGCTGATGATTCTCATGATATGCCGATTGACGATTGATGATGATTTGCTATTTTTTTTTCGATGTTTTTTTATTGATTGTATTTGTACGCTTTGTTTGTACGCTGTGTTGAAACTTAAACTTGTTTTTTTCGGTTCGGACCATCGGTTTCAAATAGATGATTGATAATTTTTCATTTGTGTTTAATTTTTTTTTAATTTTTATTTTTACTAATATAATGTATTGATTTATTTTTTTTACGATTTAAATTTTATTTTAAAAATTAATAACTTTAATTTATAATTAATAAATATAATAAAAGCTAAACTAATATGAATTTGATTAAAAAAATGAATTTCTAAAATTTGTTTTTTTATTTAATTTTTATTTTTAACATTTTTAAATATATTTATATTTAATATTATACTCTACACTTAAGAAATACAATTAACAATATATAAATTTAAAAAAAAAATATTCTGCCTGGCCGTGCAGAGCAGCCTGCCTGGCTGCCTCCCTCTCTCTCAGTCTCGGACTCTCGGGCTCGGCTGCTCGGGTCTGCCTATTCCCTGGCCTGTATGGCCAGGCCGAGCCCAGCTCTTTTTATATCGTGCCGTTTCGGGCACGGCACGGTATAGGAACCGTGCCGTGCCCAGCCCGGCACGGTAGCACGATCGTGTCATTAAAAACTGGGCCGTGCCGTACCGGGCCGGCCCGTTTGACACCTCTAAGTATTTCCAATGACAACTAGTATGATGATTTGTGTTGCAAATTTAGTTTCCAATTAATCAATGTTTGCATCGGATTGAATTCTTCTTAATAATGGGTTAGAAATTGTCCCCCTAGGGGTTTCTTGTTCTCGACATCAAAATCAGAATTCTCAATGATTTTTAAAAGATATCTAAGTTAATCTTTTATATTGTCAGGATTCCATTGAGTTCCTGTGTTGATCTTCATGTTGAGAGTTATAAATTTAGGTTTAAATTGTGACTTTAGATATTTTTCTAATTGCCTTTGGAGCATAGACTTGTGAAGGCAAATAAATATTGTGATCGAGGTAATTCATCTTTGTAATACAAAATCACAAAGATAATAATTTCATGATCTAGGAAATCTTTCTGGAATGCAAAATCGTGGCGACAAGTTTGGCTCTATGAAATAGATAGTCATGTTGGGAAAAGTTTGCCATGATTAAATATAATACTTGTGTTATGTGATTTTGGCTTTGTAATAAATGTGTCGTGGTGCTGAAAAATATTATAACAATTTGTACAAGTCTGACACATAATTGCTATGACATAGAAATAATATTGTGGATGAATTTGTATTTTAGGACTCTTTGTGGTAGTGAATATAAAATATTGTTGCGTTCATGTAGAATATGTTACATAATAAAAGATTTTGATAATTAGCTGATAGAATCATTCCGTACAAAGATTATCTTCACTTATTTGAAATGTTGCGACCAAAAAAGGCTACCATAATTTTTCTACAGGCATGTCATAATGTAAATAAATATTGATATTAGAAAAAACACATTTTTTTCTTATTATTTTGTTATCCTATTCAACATTTCATTAAATTCATCAATTATATTTAATTTAGATTTGATTTCATTTTATTTATTCATCTAATTTTATAAAAATCATAATTTAGTGAAACTTTTTCATTTAATACTCACATTTAATACAATCATATTATGAAAATAATACAAAATAATCACAAAGATGATATTTTAATTGTTAAACAAATTCATATACTAAAATAATGTTCGTCCTTAAGTAATAAGATGCTCCCTCACTCTATCTCTGAAACTTTGTATGGAACATCCAAGAAAAAATAATACAATAATAACCAAAAGAGAAATAACACAATGTATCAATGTGGAGAAAAATGTTGACATAGTGGTCGACATTTGGTATCCAAATCTTTCAGTAAGAATTATGTTCTGTAAATCTCAAATTTGGTCATGGATATAGAAAATGTTTCTTCATCTCTCTTATTTCTTGTTGATCTTTTTATCATTTTTGAAATCATGTTGCATTGTGTTTCTTGTATTCTACTGATTGAGTTGAGTTAATCCTCAAAAGAACTCCATGCGAAATATAAATTTTCTGGCTCTCAATGTATATCTCTAAGTCCTTTATTTACTAATTGTCTATATACATCATATTATTGTCTATCTTTTTATCTTTGTTTATTATTTTTTGTAGCTTGTTTGTGATGGATTTGTAGAGCTGTCCAAAAGTTTCACTGTTTTTCTTCACTTTGGTCTCAACTTTTTTATTATTTTTTTCCAGATATTTATATCCTTATCCTTGAACTTTTCATGGACCGACACAAATAAATATTATTTTTTTATTGAGATGCATTTACTACAATGCATTGCTTTGCTTTGTCTTGATTATATTTTTCTTCTTTGTTCTTTGCATATTCTCTTTACTTGTTTCTTTTTTTAATCCTGCCACTAAGGATCTATGCATCATCATTAGGTTTATCTTTAATTGAATTTCTCTTTTATCTGCTTTCACAGTTTCACTATCAAATTCTTTAACAGTGGAAGGATTTCTTCCAAGTTATATTCTTGTCTATCAATTGAAAATCCATATTTGAGTGATGATTTTTTCTTAATTTTTTTTTTTCAAATCTCTTCATTTCATTTATATTGATTTCTGAAAAGACTGATATTTCTTGTCTCACATTAGTTGATTTTTTTTCTTCGAGAATTATTTTTCCTTTATTTCATTCAAGTCTTCTCTTTTCACTGACTAATGTCAGAGGGAATATCCGTAAGTATTATTTATCTCTGTCTTCAAAAGTTGGGATTTATTTGGGATGACTTAATAAAGTAATAAAGGCGGAGTACATTATATGACTTAAATTCTTTTTATTGGAAGTTGAGAATTACTGTATCAAAATTTTCTAAACATAGATTTTCTATCTTCTAAGTCCTATTTTGTATCCTCTTATTGGAAGTTGAAAATCTGCATATAAAAGAGTTTGGGATGACTTAATAAATTAATAAAGGAGTACATTATTTTGTACTCTCTTATTGGAAGTTGAAAATCTATAATTCTTCTTAAAGTATTATTCATTTCTGTTTTTAGATACTTTTTGATGTTTCTTTAGTTTTTTTTTATCATTCATCAATTTAATCATGTTTTCATGATTTTTGAGTTTGTACTATCAATAGCTTGTAATTCAAATATTTTATTTATAATAACTTCTATTACAATATATCCAAACTCTTTTATATGTAGTATTTGATGTTTTACATATCTTTAAGATTGAAGTATAACTCTCTAATGATTATCGTGTTGTCTTTTTTCACGTGGGTATAAAATCTATCTTAATTTTTCATTTCAAACATTAGATGAAAGGGAGGTATAAAATTTTTAAATTCTCATTCACTCACAAATTTTTTCTTATTAATTCTCAAACATTAGATGTAATCTATTTTTTTTTTCATTTTCAATTAAAAATGTAGGATTGTGCATTGAGACTTGTAGCGTCGTTGTATTGACGATTAGCTTTTGTCGTTTCCCTTTAACCTTGTGGATTGATTTTCTTTTTTTCTCTTCTTGTCTTGGTCTTCGGAATGAAAGTTTATATATTTATTATAGTTTGAATTTTAGAAATGGTGTCATGATTAGATGTGTCAAAAAGGCTGGGCCGGCGTAGCTTATTTTTAAGTGGCCAGTCAGGCCATCGTGCCTTGCCGAGCATGACACTATGCTATAACCTTTCTGTGCCCGGCAAGGCACGACTTCAGCAAAGCTAGCCTGGAACGGCTTGTCGCCGTGACTATTAAGTTTTTTGGGCTGAGACATTCTTTGAGTGGCCGGATCCGGCATGTTCGTGTCGGGTTTGGGGTGGGGTTTGTTAGTTTGGGCCGGGTTTGGGTCGGGTTTGGGCCGTCTGGAAAAATCTTAATATCAAATTCAAAATTATTAAAAAATTTTAATTCTAATTATATAATACATAAATTAATTATTCAGATAATTAATAAATATTATAATTTTTAATTTATTATATTAATAAAACATAAACAAGTAAACAATTCAAATCTAAAAACTAATAAATACCTGAATCAATAGCAATAATAATATCTGAATTAATAAAATTAAAACATTCATACATGCTAATGCAAATCATAAAAAAATAATTGGCGGAATCAAATCTAAAAGTAAAATGACAAAAAACATAGACAATTTAAAAATAATAAATATAAATCTCGTCAGCTTATGATAACTGATGATATCAGTATTAGTGTATCAATAATAGTATAGTAGGTCTTAGGCAGTAAAGTAGGCTCAGTCGTTTAATAGTATAGTGTATCAATTTTATACTAGTCATCAATCATCATCAACATTAATGTCACATGAATCATAATCCGCAACTAACTTCTTTGTTTTTGCTTCAAGCTCAACACGATCCTGGATACCCAAGCTTGAATCCTCTCAATCCTTCATACATGTTAATGTCTCAATAATATTTGGTTGTATTCTAGATTTTTTATCTGAAATCATATTCAATGTAATAGAAAAAATAGATTTTGATGCTACGCTTGATACTGGAGGAGTCAATAGATCATACGTAATCTTAGATAGCATGAGATAAGTAGATTCATATAATTTCTATACGATAAAATATCAAAATTTTTATTATCACAATATGATAGGATTGAACATTAATCGATATCTAAGTACCGAGACAACTCACTTCTATTTGATGGTTCATTCCGAATTTTTTTATCTCTATAATTAAATAGAAAAGTCAATGTCTCCAAATATGATATTAATATCTGTACTCGAAATCTCACTATTACTACTATCATATCTAGTATCATAGTATGTAAATAACTCAGTCAATTTTTCGTCAATGAATCTTTTGAGTTGGTCTTCTTAGTTTTTGTACGGGGATATGTATGTCAAAATATTTTCTATCTTTTTTTTAATCATAGGGTCTATTTATCTAGCCAGATAATAAAAAGAAGGAATGATGAATTAATATTTTTAGTATTTAGTTTTTTTCTCTACCATCATATTGTTAAGTGTCGGGTAATCTTTAAATTTTTTAAATTTGTTACTAATATTTCATATGTATCTTAGTATAATATAAGCATAGGTGTCAATCGGCACGGGAATTTCTCGTGCCCGTGCCCGTGCCTGTCCACGGAACCAACTGTGCAGTGCTGTGCCTGGCCTGACATGATACCGTGGCTCGTTGGTATGGTATCTCGGCACGAGCCGAGAAACCTCCCAAAAGGCAGTAGCTGAGCCTGAAGGGTGAAGCTCCCCGACACTCGATAGTGAAGAAGCATTGCGGCGGATTTGTGTTGCGATCCTAATTAAAAAAAAAATAGGGTTGGCCCGACTGGGCCAATTCGTGTTGTGGGCCCGTGCCGGGATGACCTCAATAGAATTGTGCTGGGCTATGCACGACACGGTACAGTAATCGTGCTGTGCTAGCTAAAAATGGGCTGGGCTGGCCTGACACGTCCTGTTTGTCACCTCTAAATATATGTCGTGAGAGTATAAACTAACAAATACTTGTTCGTTCTGTCATAAAAAATTTTTAGGTATATTATAAATAAAATTTTTTTAGCTCAGTCAGTGTCATTAATAATAAGTTTGTTACTATTTTTATTGACATAATTGGTTATCACATATTCATATATAATATATGACTCCAACATAAGGTACGTATAATTTCTTATTTTTTAGACCCGCAAGCAAATAAAGACTATCGAATTCTTGTTGTTTGCGAGTCGTACGAAAAATTTGAGTGAGTTACATATTTTTTCTAAAGTAGAGAAAACAATCATCATTCTCGCTTGTCCATCTCTACTGGTCATAACAAACATGCTAATGACTATTTAATTGTTAGATAAATTATCGAATGTGATATTATATATTTTATTTTGATTAATATATTTACTAATGATTTATATTATGCTCTCATAAATGGCTGGGCCATCATGAAGATTGAGAATCTCTGAGAATTTTAATACTTTTTTATTTAGTATCTATTTAGAATCTATATAATGGGCGGTGAGACATGCATAAGATGCATCATCATGACTAGTTCAAATATCGTATATCACAAATATCACGGACATCACTATACTATAAAGTCTAAATTTATTAATTATTATTTTTTTTATAAGTTATAATATTTTAGTATATTATTTTTAGATGTGAACCTAGGAATACTACGATATGCAGACTAAAAATAAGTTTAAATGATACTTAATATCATTGGATTTCTGAAAATTTAATTGGAAGATTCATTATATTGATCATTTTAGCTTTGTCTTTTCTTCCTAACTCGTTGTGGTATATGAAATAAGGATAATACTGAGGCTGAACTAGATCCAGTCTTGAACAACTCACCGCTAAGTTGAGTTTGCTTAGTATCTAATGCATCATATTTTTAGCTGTATTATTTGTCATGCCTCTTAAGGTGCATAGTCCTACATAAAATTTTAAAGTTTAAAAATTTTTTATAATATTTGTATTGTGCTGATATTTATTTGGTATTTCTAGTATTTTTTTGTTCTATTATATTAAATTGAGTCTAAACTATTGATAATTTTTTATTTTTTAGGTCTTTGGGTCGAGGTGACCTGAGAATTCAAAATTTTGGTGGCCTTTGATCTTTCCGTAGGATTTTTATCTATATTATAATTTTTTATGTTTACGTTTAAATTAATTTCATTATCGTAATTAAAATTACAGTTTCAATCATTTCTTGCAAAAATATTTGGAGTTAAGGCTTCAAAATCCTACACAATTACAAGGGCAAAAAAGGAGTTATTAGCAGTTATGAGAATCTTAAACATAGTATCTAGAAAAAAAGAAAAGTAGAACCTGCAAAATACACATGCCATAAGTATTTACTAGAATTCTTTCAGAATCCTTGTACAAGTAATAGGAAACAACTTCGCTTTCAAGAAACAAAGAGAAGGGATTACCTTTTTCTGGGTCAATCAATTTCTTCAGCATTGGCTTTTTAATTTGTTTTGCCTGTTTATCTTGTGGAATCATCAAGCAAGCATCAAATTGAAACAGAAATAAAAAAAAAGTCTAATTTCTTAGTGAGCATGGCATCAAATTCAATATGTATGTATATACTACACAATGGTTGAAATATCATTTACAATATCAGAATTTATCTTTATCTTCAACCAAAGCTGTAGCTTTTCCATGATAGTGCTATTAAATAATCCATATGCTTTTCAAATAAACCCTTAATAAATAATGGCTCATCCTGAGATTCTACTACCAAATTGTCCCAAAATAATACAAGATTATCCTTGAATGTTTTGAAATCCTTTTTGGGTTGTTGGAATCTGCTTTTTAGCTGTTGGGGGTGAAATCTAACGGCTTAAATTTAATTTAATTTTTATGGATAATTTTGTCGGTACGACCGTCGAATCAACTCAAATAGTCACAAGTTTCAGAAGCTTTGGTTTCTGGAACCTGTTGGGCTCGGACTGGGGAGATGGGATTGTCGGGACCAGGTTTGGTCTGGTTCGCGACTGATATAAAGTCAGGCTCTTGGGGTTGGGCTCGGGTCTTGGCTCGTGCCAGGGGTCGGGGCGTCGGGTTTTGGGGTGGGGGGCATGCTTTGGTTGTGCTGAATTCTCTTGCCTTTGGGCCAGGATGATGGGTTGTGCCTGACCCGACACGAGACCCGGTATACCTTGACATGGCACGAGCAGTGCTGTGAGCTAGCCCGCCATAGGCACGGGCACGGGTCTGGATCATGTTGGGCTATGCAAGGCCGAGTTGGGCCGTGCCTCGGGACAGGGCCGTGCTGTATGGCTCATTTGACACCTCTAGTCATGATATTTTCTTTCAATAGTGAGAGAATTAAAAGATATTTTTGGATGAAATTGTTGTGGTATTTTATAGTGAAAGGATTCAATTATTGAAATAGAATAAAGATTTTAAATATTAAAATATTTAAAATATTTAAATAAAATGAATATTTAAAATATTAAAATATTTGTTTTTATTTACCCATTTATTTAATGTTTGCAATGTTAAAATGTTACAGTTCAATTTTAAATAAATTTAAGTTTTAAAATATTAAAATATATTTTATTTATCCATTTGTTACAATTCAAATGAAATAAAATGAAGATTTAAAATATAAAAATATTTGTATTTATTTATATTTTTTGAAATGTATGCAATTTTAAAATATTACAATTTTATCTTTTTTAAAAAATCATGATTCAAAATGATAAATTATTTTTGTTTAATTACACTTTTTTTTGAAACGTGTATAATATTTAAATATTAAAAATTATCTTTGAATAAATTATTTAATTTTAATTTTTATTAGCCTATTTTGCTATATTTATTTATTTATAATAATATTTATACAATTTTTATTAATATTATTTTTTCAAAATATTTAAACTTAGATTTTAGTAAAATAATATTTCTCATAAATATTTTTTTATCTAATAAAAAGATAAGAGATGGTTTTCATTTAAGTTCTATTTATTCATTAAAAATTGGGACAAATCGAAGGTACATATTAAAAAAAATATTTGAGGGTGAAATTGTATTTTTCATTTTATCCACCCTTTAAGAGAATTATTTTTTAAAATCTTCATTCTAATTAACTATCAATTCTCACTCATCCTATTTCAGAAATTTGCTTTTCTTTTTCTTATTTTATTTTACATTCCATTTTTTTTATTGGGAAATTTTTGAGTTGCTCCAAATCATATATGTGTTTTCTCCATGCCTTTTTCTTCTCTTGAGATCAAACATTTTTTAATGCTTTTTTGTTGGTTTCATTTTGAATTTGCCTTCCTCTTTTATGTTTTTGCAGATTTAAGGCATTGGCTTCAAGTAGGCCCTTGTTGGAATTGAAAAATGCTGGTGAAACTTGTATGGAAATTTCACAGGGTCAACAAGATGCAGCTGAACATTTTTATAATCCTGTAGGTGCTGAACTAACAGATGCTGACGAGTTGGAGAAATATATTGCTGTTAGAGAAGAGGCCTATAGGAAAGCTAAAGAGTTAGATTATAAGATCTCAGACTATGAAAATTCTATCAGGAGGCCATACTTCCACATGCGACCCTTAAATGTTGCTGAGCTTGAAAATTGGCATAATTATCTTGATTTCATAGAAGTAGAAGGTGAATTGAATAAGGTATTTTGCCCCTCCCCCCATTTAAAGAGATCTGTTGATCATCTTTGAGGTTTGTAGTTTAGTTGGAAGTGTTATACATTGACTTACAGTTAAGTAATATCTGCTGCTTCTTATGCTTTATTGGCTAAACTGTTGGATGAAGCCACTTTTAAAAGGGAAATTGAACTGAGACTAAAGCTTTGGGACGATTGGTTTCTGTAAGGATAAGTACTTCAAATCCTATTTGTCAGTGGACGTTCTGGGTTCATGTTTGTGTTGAAATTTTTTTTAAAAAATTATGCTATGCATGCAGGTTTCCTCTTGTCTTCCTAACCATCTGTGACTTTGGCAAGGAGGGTCCCTCCTTTCATATTTAGGGGCCTTTCTGTTCCCTACTGGAGTATTTATGCATACCTTCTTAATTAATTCCATTTTGATGATTTATTCTTAAATTTTAAATTTGTATTGTGCTTCATTATGGTATATTTTTTGTGGATCAGGTCGTCAAGTTATATGAAAGATGCCTCATTGCATGTGCAAATTACCCCGAGTATTGGATACGATATATCTTGTGCATGGAATCCTGGGGAAGCCTGGATCTAGCTGATAATGCACTCGCTCGTGCAACTCAAGTGTTTGTCAAGGTTGGGTTTCTATTTTACTCTTTTTCAGATCAATTGGATACAAATTAACTGATGAACATGGGGTGAGTGTGAAAAATATTTGGGTTGCTATTTTTTTTTTTTGCTTGATCTTTTTGTAGTAACTAATAAGCTGAATTTTAGTATTTTTTTAAATTGTTTTTATTTTTTATCTTTTATATAGTTGTAATGAAGCGTCAGGCATATATCATTCTGCAATCAACTATTATTTTTAGACCACACATGCAATATGTATTCCTGATAACTATTGGTGAAACCCTAATTAAAAATATGGAGCTATCTCTATTGTGCTTTACTATTTGGTGTCTTGACAATGTTATTGTAGAATTAACTTGTTATGCTGTGCCACTCCAAGCTATCGCTCTGAACATGTTTCTTCTATTGAATCATTTGAAATTTAGTTCATGAATCATCTGAAAATTGAGATTTTCTGCACCAAATAGGCACAAGAATACTTGCTACTAGCTTTGAGAAGAGATTATAGTTTACTTACTGGCTGATGCACGTACGATTTGCTCATGAATGGCAGCCATGTTCCTCCTCTGTGAGCTGACTCGAATGAAAAGTATGTATTTTTGTTTATTTTTGATAATCTAGGTACACAAAGATCATCTTTGTCCAAATTATGTTCTAGTTTGTATGTGTATGACTTTATTATTATAAGTGACGATGAATTATATGAAAATGTGTAGTTAGATGGTATTTGATGTTCGCGACGAAGATCATTTCTGATAGTAAGGTAGATGGACTCATAACAATTTATTGGTGTTAGGTTTTACTCATATTTGTCATGTTGATCACTCAAATATATTTTTCTTTAATTGTGAAAATAAAATTTGTTAGATTATTTACTTGTGTGTGTTGTTAATTGTGAAAAATCATCTAAAAGATCAAGTTTCTTTTATAATTTGATTAATGGATTTTTATTTATTTGTGACTTTTTTAGTTATACAATTATGTTTTAGATTATTCTTTCTTGTGTATATTACTCAGATTAGAAATGATTATATTTTTCTTTTGATAAGCTAAGTGTATGAGCTTTTCCTTGATGTTAAATAATTTATTGTTATATATAATAATAATGTTATTATAAGGGATGATTAGTTTTTTTTTAAAAAATCTTGATTAGTTGTGTTTTTGATGTTCATCAAAAAATGAAATATTTTTTATAATTTTTATTTTCTTTGCATGTTTTTTTTATTATTATGGTAACTAAATACAACCCTTTAAAAGTAAATTATTATGATAATATTCAATTTTATTCATTATTTTTTTTTGTGTATTTTATTTATTTTTGATTATATTAATAGTCTTGTTTTAGTGAATTATTTTTTTAGCTAACTCAATTATGAATTTACTCTTTTTCTTCTAATATTTGTTTGTATTATTAAAATAACTTGATAAAAATTTTCTTTGAGTTCGAGTTGAGTGACCTATTTCTTCTTTTTTATGACAGGGTCTCCTAATAGATATTTGAGTATATTAAATTATTTTCATGTCTATTTTTAATTTTGTCACCCATCACTAGTAAAGCTAAAAATATTTTATCCGAGTATAAGAATAATTTTATCAGAGTGTAAGATGTATTAGTTAGGAAAATTTATTATACTTTTTTATTATGACCACTAGATTGATGTAAGTAATATTCATTTAATTTGATATACTCAGACATATGAGTAACTAATAAAGATAATACTAGAGAGAATTTTTTGTATTTTGTTATTTATTTTTTTGATATTATTCATGATTTACTTGAATGTGTTTTTGTATTACATTATAAGTTTTTTTTTATTTTTTAGTTATTTCATAAAATAATAAAAATATCAAAAAATTAGAAATGATAGTATATAAATTATATCATCAAGTTCAATACTTGTTGTATAAATCATGAGATTATGTATTAGATTTATCGTGTTGAGACAATTTCACAGAATAATCTAGAATGAAATATAAATATCTTGTTTAAATTGCTTTGATATTTTTATTTGAGATGATTGTTCCTAAATATTTTTGGAGAAATGTAATGTTAATCATACATAATTTTATTAATTGGATGTCTTTGTTTGTCATTTCTTGCTATGCATTCTTTCAAATACTAAATCATAAAGAGATATTGTTTTTATTGTCTCCTAGTATTATTTTAAATACTTGTTTTTTTTATGATCTTTCTATAAGATGAGATAAGTTGGTAACTATGGTTTTAGGATATGTTTTTCTTGAATAATCTATATTTAGTTCCTTTTCCTTATTTTTTTAAAAGTGATTTAAAAGTGTTTTTTTCTAGTATTATTTTCAAAGTATTTTTTCTCATTTGTCTAGTTGGATTAGGGGATATTGATGTTATATTTTGAGCATGATTTATTTTTAGTGAGTCAGGGAAGAGAGAGTCCAAATGATATATATGGATTATTGCTTTTTCTTATTTATCTAGAGTTAACCTTAAACATTCAATTAGGAGAGAGTTACTGATCAGTTAAATTTGAATTTGTTGGTTTATGTTAGAATAATATTTCAATAATGTTATTATATGTTTTAACAAGTATATAACATGTTAATTAGTGACAGAGCGAGGTTTTATAAGAAATGAAATCTTTTTCATGTCCAAATGACATAATAGTATATGAGTTAACTTTAGTTTATATTCATGTTAAGTTTGAGGTTGAGAGATGTCATTATACAAGATTTAGAGTTTATATTAGAAAAATGTGACATATACAATTTGCTTAGATCATAAATAATTCTATCGAAAAGCTAAATGATCATGCATTTAAATTCTTTAATCTTGATCTTTTGAAAATTTTCTGATAAAAAAACAGGAGTGGTACTAAGTACTTGATGTTATAAGATTTATCATACTTATATTTTTTTTATTATTTTCTTATGATAAGATTAAAATGCTTATTTTTTTTAGATGGTTTATTTAGGGTGATATTATTTCATATTGGAATAAATTGATGTTCTCAAGTTTAATCGGAGTTGGGAACTTGTATTAGGATATGCAGAAATGTTTGGTTGTTATAGATGTGTATTTAATGTGAAAATAAATTCAGATAAGAAGGTAAATCATTTTAAGGTGATACAAGTTTAATCGGACTTGGGAACTAATATTAGGATATGCAGAAATGTTTGGTTGTTATAGATGTGTATTCAATGTGAAAACAAATTCATATAAGAAGGTAAATCATTTTAAGGTGACACATGTAGTGAGTGGATTATTTCATATGTTTAGTATTGATTATCAGTATATATATTTTTTAGTTGTCATATATTAGACATCATAGAGACCACTTCACTTTTTATTATAAGGGTATTAATTATTTTTTTATTTTTTATTTTATAATTTTATTATATCAATTCTACTAGTCGACTTAGAAACTTATAATAAATTGACTAAATATATGTGTGCATAATATATAATATTTTCATATATGATATTTAAAAAATTTAATCGGAAGATTCATACTAGTAATAAACTTAATTATATATTTTTCTACTAATTTATGATGATAAAATAAAGGAGATTAATGAATTTGAATTTGATTCATATTCAAAACTTGCATCACTCATACTTAGTTGAGTTTGCATTAGATCTATTATATCATTTTGCATTATGTATTGTTCAACATGTATTCAAAGATTTTCAATGTCATAAGTATTCATATAAGTATATTCTTTTTTATTAATATATGTATCGTGCCGAATTTTTTTTTTTTGACATTTTAACGATCGAGAGATATAGAGTCTCATATATTTTTATCATGTAGTTGTTATCTATGCTTATATCCATAATGTTTACATAATATTTACTTTTTAATTTTTTTTAATTTTGTATTTAGAGAGATTTGAGTATGAGCGGATTATTTTTTAATTATGATATGCTAAAAAAAATAACTTAAAAAAATAAAGCATGTACTTTCAACTTATGTGCCTAGCAAGTTCGCAAATGTCAACTAGAATACTTGCCTGTGGACTGCCAATGTTAATTTACTCACTGTTAGTAACACCAATATAATCTTAGTTCTCAAAAAAAAAAAAAAAAATACTGCAAGCTTGTTATTAATTTTATAAGTCAATTTAAATTTTTTGAGTAAATGAGAAAATCTTGTTTATAGAAAATTTTTAAAATTAAAAATATTTATATTTTGTTATTTTTTTAGTATTGGATAGAAATCCAATATTCTTTGATTTTATGTCCATAGTTGTTGAAGGAAATCAAATGGCTTACAAAGTTGCCAAATAAAGTATTCTTTTTTCTAATATTTCAGACATTGACTTGTCGTCGCTGATATCGTAAGGCAGCCCTTCAAGGCTTAAACAACGAGCTACAATTTTCAATTCCGTCACATGCATTGATGTACTCCATCTAAAAAAAAACATTAAAAAAAGATGAGCGGTTGTACAAAACTATTTTTTTTATTATGCACCAGCATGGCAGACATGTGTTAGGAATGCTCCGTGACTGTTCATGCTTGTCGTGCCAAATTCTTTGGGCCGTGGTTGGCTCAATGCGCAGTCCATCCCTTGCATCCCGACACTGCATGAGCCATGCCATTGGCCAGCACAAGGCATGTCTGTGCTGCCCAACCCAGTAATGTGCTTATGGAGCAATAACTTGGCTTTCAAGAAGAGCAATCAAATCTAGTTTGTAGAATGTGAAAAATACTTTATGATTTTAAGTAGTATCTAAGAGTTTGATTTTTGAGATTTCCACATGCAATTATGTCGTTTAGTATATGCAATTGTGTTATTTTTTTTTTTATTTTTTAAGAAAAGTTCTGAGTGCAAAATAGTTTCATTTGTTATATACGTGAATGATATTTGTAATTATAAAAGCTGATAATTTAGGAATCAACTAATTCAATGAATACTTTTAGTTGAAATCATAAAGATATCCTTTGATTTATTTGTTACATGATCATCTTCAATGATAATAGTTTATTTTTGAAGTCTCTTAGAAAAAAAAATAATTTATATTTATATATTTTGTTTATTGATCAAATATTCAATTGAATGATATATCCATCTATGCATAATTATCACAATAAAGAGTAATAAGAAAAGTGAACATGATTTTTGATTTTTTTTAAAATATGTCATTTAAAATATTTCACATTTGACTGTTATTATCACTCTAATATATGGTTTTGTATTAGTTATTGAAATACTTATTTATCTCATATTTTTCTAATATACAAGATTATATTCAAGAAAAATATAAAAATTTGTAGTTGATATCTTGATTAGAAGTGATATATCCTGCCCTAACTAGTAAAATGAACTTGGAAAACCATCCTATGTCATAGTCTAGGAAAACTAGCCTAAGCACAACCCAACACAATCAAACCCTTGTCTTGAGGGTCGGCCTGCATGCCATAATGCTTTACTGCATGACATTTCTCGTTTCTTTGGCCTGAGCAACAAAATTTATCACAGTCATACTTGGATCCTGTTTGGTTCATGCAAAAAATCTTCCAAGATCATCTGCATTTTAAAAAAAATACTTCTGTTGGACTGGTCAAGTCGAGTCGGGCACATCAGTTGCGTGCAACTCTGACATTATTTGACTATAGTCTTTTCAGCGATCCATGGCTAGATGATAGTTCACGCATAAACCAGCCAACCCTGAGATTAGGTTAGTATGTATTGAACCCAAATTACTTGTATTCTGTGTAACCAATGGTCTTATTTTTTCCTACACCTTTTTTTCTTATAAATGGGAAAAATATAAAATTTTTCTAAACACTAATCATTGTTTTTAGTTCTCAAATCTTAAAGTTCTCTTTTAAAATTATTTTCTCAGTTATAATCTTTATTATTTAACTTTTGTAATATTAAAAATTTTAAAGTTTTTAAATTTTAGTTTTATATAAATGTCCAATTGATTTTTGATGGTGTTCAATGAACAATGAAACTATAAAAGCACTGTGCTTGTTGCTAGTTTATTTTGTAACATTCTAATTTTTTTTTGTTTTATGTTGAAATTTTACATTTTGAAGTTATATTATTTCTATTCATTCTAAATAATAATTACTAATAGATTTAATAAAAATAAAATTAATAATTTAGATAATTTTAATTTATATAATAATAATCAACGTAAATTTAAAAATTTATTTCTCTTATTCCTAAGATGATTGATCCGACCTTAGACTTTTCACCAAGGTTAGTGTCATATCACCACTCATGGAGAGTTTTTCTCGAGTAAATGAAGACAAATAATTCTTAGGGATTTATATAGAGAGGTGAAAAGTTGTTAAAAACATAGAGAGATCTCTCTTTATTAGAAGAATGAGATATTTTAGAAATGAAAAGATTATAAAAATTTAGACACATTATTTTGTAAGAAGAATGGGAAAGGTCATAGAGGATTCTATAGTGTTTAACACTTTCAAAGTTTCTAGATATTTTCATAAATATGTATAAAATATGAGGTAATCTCATTTGCAATCTATCAAGTTGTGAAATTCTCTAAAGTATTATAAAATATTATTTTTTTCAATAATTTTTTTTTCTAATTTTCTTTTAAGTTTTCTATGCTTTTAAATAGTGGATAGAAGCCAGACATTACTTGCAAAGCAAGTGAGAGACTTTCTTAGTAATATTTGAGTGGCGAGTTGTCTAAGTGTCACATACAAATTTAGTAGAAAGACTAAGCCATGACATATGGCTAGTCGTTAGCTCAGACCAAAGCTAGCTTGTCTTGAGATTAAGTTAGCGTGGATCGAACCTAGACTAGTATCAATTTAACTCAGACTTTTATCTTGAGTTCTCAAATCTTAAACTCTTCATTGTCATTCTGAATCTCCTTTTTTGAAATTATTTGATCACTTATATTTTTAATAATTTATTTTTTTTAATGTTAAAATTTGTAAATTTTCATCTTATGTCAAACTTCCAACTAATTGATGATGGTTTTTGCCGAATAATAAAATTGTAAAAGTACTGTACTAGTTGCTATTTTATTTGTCAAGTGATAATATTTTTTTATGTTTTATATAATAGAGACAAGTTAAGATATTGAAATGGTTTTATTATTTTATTAATTATAATAAATTGATTATGCATGAATTTAATAAAAATAAAATTAATATTTTAGCTAATTTTAATTTATATAATAATAATCAACTTAAAGATCTGAAATTTGTTTGCATTCTAGTTATAGTTTTTCTCATGCACCTAAAAAATTTAGGTTTAATTTATTAATTTTTATAATGTAAATTTACTTTAATTCTGTTAAAAATATAATAGAGTATTCAAAGACTAATATATTATTGTATATAATATAAAAAATATATAGTTATAAAATTAGTAGTGTGATAGTATACCTAAGAAAATATGTCAAATAATATATTAAATAATATGGTGTACTTAATCCTAAATAAATTTAATTTATTTATGATATTAAGGTTGGGTCTACTTGATTTGATGATGCTCTTTATTTACAACAATGAGTTTATAAGAAAAAGAATAACTAGATTTATTGCTAATATCAATTTAACATGTAACTTTGTGAAAGATCTTTGATTGGTATATTTTATGCAAAAGTATGTCTCACTTTCATATCATAGGATTCTAAGCTTGATATGTAAGGTAGAATTGATATAATAAAATTATTAAAATTTGATAGAGTTAATAATTTATGATTTATAAAAAATATAATAAAGTAGTATTCAGTGATACTTGATATATGAATTTTTTGAAATAACATGTATTTTACACAAAGTGTTGGTGTTACTTAATGTAATTATAATTGTATAATATCATAACCTCTAGTTTATTGTGTTATATATGCGTGTTTGATGATTGTCAGTTAGGGAATATGAATATTATATTAAAAAATATTTAAATAAATATTAAATATAATATCTAAAAATTTTATAAATAATTATGTAGTAATAAATTTATTCGTAAAAACTATTATAGAATATTTCCTAGTTAAATATTTAATACAATACTTGTTACATCATAAATTTAATATTATAACTTATCATAAAATTAAATTTATATTTATTAAAATATATTTAAAATTTATTAAAATATATTAAAATATCTACTTTGTGAATTTAAAATTCTATGTAATTAGGCAAAAAAAAAATCAATTTGATATCAAACATTATTGAAATCATGCATTAACTATTAATACATTATATTTATTTTTTGTGAATAGTAATATTGATGAAAATTTAATAACTAAATTTATTTTAGTGGTAAACTTCTCATTTTTAATTTTTTTTTGTGATAAAATGTTTTTTTGTTCATTCATATACATTTTTATATATTTTTATTATATTTAGATATATATGTAATATTAATAATATATTTAAATAATGTAAAAAATATGAAGAATTTAGTAAAATAACTATGAATTAAAAATACAATATTTAAAATATTCATCAATTATTTATTTAATTTATTGCTTACCTGTCTATATGAGTTTTAGAGTTGAATTGGAAGAAATTAAAAATATTATAAAATTTATATGCATTAGGTTGAACTAACCATAAGAATATGAGAGTAATATTTGTGAACAAATATATAATTTATAAAAATATTATAAAAAAAAATATGATCATGATAATATATCTTTGAGTATATTGATTAAAATTATATTTTGGGATTATGAATTTTTAATTTAATTAACTAATAGTAAATGATAAGGTAGTATGTTTAATAGGTTTATTTTTTTGAAATATTTAGATTTTAATTATTGTTCATATTTTATGTTTAATTTTAAACATTTTACAATTTTGATTTGGAAAAAAATTTTACGAATCTACATGTTCGTGCTATCTAAAATACAATTTGATCTATTAACCACTTTATTGTTTATTATAATATTGTAGTTTATTTCTTATATAATTTTGAATGTAATTGCAGGTAGTAGGACAAATCTGACATCATATATTCTAGAAATATTGGCATGCTTGAAGAATTAAAAAAACATATGAATAATTTTTTTAATAATAATAGTAAAAGATTAATTTCGTAAAAAATCTAAAATTTTTAACTATGATCTCTACATTGTTATAAATGTTTTATGCTGAATGACCAATTGTCAATAATATAAATTTAGAAAAATATTTTTTTTATTTTAAATTTTATTGTAAATGTTTTTCTTTTTCTGCATTTACAAAGCATTTTAGTGGGTTCAATATTATTGTATAATTCTAACTTAAAAAAATTTTACATTTTTGTTTATTGTTATTTTATTTTATTTTTTTATTTGAATTTTCAAAATTTTCAAAGTTGTTGTACAAGTACACGTGTTTGTGCAAGTATAGAGTAGTACATAAACAGTCTATGCAATCCAGGTGACAGCTATATAGGCTATGGGATGTGTATGTACAACATAATCATAGGTTAGAGTTTAGGGCTAGCCACTAGTCACGGTCACAGATCCAAGGCCCAACCCTACTCTGTTCCTTGGGGAGGGATAGTCAATAAGACCTAGCACCAGCCATGATCCCAACCTTCGTTGGGTCCGCATGGCACAAGCCACGAGCTGTGTCATGTCTTGCTTGTGCACTTGGCTAGCAAATGAGATTTGTCATGCTCATGCACTTCTCAAGCCAGGCTAGCAATTGACGCACACCCATTATGGCTTGTTCTTTGAGCAAGGGCTCTTTTGGGTTAGTCGTGCGACCCAATCTAGCAAGACCATGCATGACCCTTTTTGCTTAGAAAATTGTTGGGCCATGTCTGGCTCTTTTTATTTCTAGGCATGTGTCAAGTACACCAGTTTGAGTGGTGTGTTGAATTTATATTGGAATTTATTTATTTTACTATCTATTTTTTCTTTGCTTGCATGGAAACATCAAACCTGTGGGCTTCCCCAATCTAGATGATATATATTCATTAAGATCGAAGTCAATGGTATTGTAAAAATAAGGAAAAGGTAGAAGAATTTAGGTGCACATGGAGCATAAAAAACACGTGAATATAATGAGACATGGATATAAGAGGAGTTATAAACATTATTAAAGATAAACATGAGGTGTTACTTAGGAAGAATATGAGTGGTCATTCATCATATTTACATTACTCTGTAGTACTTTCCTTGGATGGCCACTATATTAAGATAGTGTGGCTCATTAAATTTTTTCTAGAAAAATTATGTGAGAAAAAAATGCAGCTAAGAAAAATTAATATGATATTTTATAAATCTTAAAGTGATGTTAGATGCACTAAGAAAATTGTTTTGTTACAACCTTGCCAATAAAACTTATTTGGAAAAACTTGGATGATGGAAAAAGAAAAATTTTGCTAAATAAATCTATAATATTATTACTCGATCATATTTACTTAACTTCAATTTCATAATTCTTCTAGAGTTTGTGAGTGAAGAAAAATTTTGGTGAGATATAATTGGTTTTATTATATTTGATATATCAATCTTTGATTTGTTCAATACACACAATATTATCTTTATAAATTATTGTTGAAATACTTGTAATCAAAGATAATCCATATGTTGTATCATTGATCTTAATTATACACATTAATAACTTATTTAATAAAGTGTAATTATTTTAGATTGATTAGAGTAAGTAGTATTATTACATGTGAATACATACCTTGTTTATGAGTAGGTATTGTGAGGATCAAAAAGGTATCTATAATCTGCATATTATGTTAGGGTTAATTTCTTTTTATAAAATAATTCCAAATCTATAGTTCAACGGATGCTATGTAAGATATGTTTCAAGTCATTTCAGTATCTTTGAGTTGGTTCATAATTGAATCTTGTCAATAAATAAACCAAAAATAAAACATCTAATATAGTACATTGTGTTAAGTATAACAAAACATTAATTGTGCTAAGATATGCCACTTCATGACCAAGTAGTACTTTATTTTTTTATTTTTTGGATGAAAATCATCCTAGTTCTAAAGGATCTAATTATCATTCAAGAAATTAATAGATATGTTTTATATATGTTAAATCATTTCAATATATTTTTGGATTATGTTGATTGGTGTATAAGAATTTCAATAGATTAATGCTAAATTTGCAGGTTGAGATAATATTTAATTTTTTGTCTTTCATCTCAAGCTTATTCTTTAAATATTTAGTCATTTTTGTGAATTATTTTATACTCTCAAATAAATTTATATCATCAACATATATTAAAGGATGTTGAATCATAATTTTAATTTTTTTTATTAAAAATGTAAGAACATATAAAATTGTCAATATATCAATTCTTGATCAAATACTCATAAATAATTATATTACATTTTTATAGATTATTTTAATTCATATAATGATCATCTCAACTTAATTGATTACATATTTCATGATTATGATGTATTTATTTGAGGTAATTGAAATCTTTTTGAGATTTTCATATAAATATTAATTTCTAGCATGTCATACAAATATGTAGTAACTATGTTCTTGAGATGTATGTTTATTTCTTTTGAGACTGATAGTTTAATTAAATATCAAAATATAATAATATTTATCACATGTGAATATGTTTCTTCATAATTAATACAAGGTCTTAGTGTAAAATTCTATGCCACAAGATGTGTTTTATAATTATCAATTTTATTTTTATTATTATATCTTATTACAAATGCTTATTTGTAACTTGAAGATTTCACACCATTGGGTGTTGGGACTACCGACCCAAATATTTTGTGTTTTGCTAGAGAATCTAATTTTACTTTTATTGTTTTATTTAATTTTGATCAATCATGTTTAGTGCAACATTCATTGATATTATATGGTTTATGATCATCATCTTCTTTTAAAATTTTTATGATTACCACAATGCAAAATATATCATTAACTATTTTTGTATGGCCTCATAATTTTTATTGGATGCATAATTTATAAAAATTTCATCATTTGTAAGTAAGATGCATTTTTATGATTTTGTATCTTTTTAGCGATTTTTGTTTTCCTAGAGGCATATTCACTTTAATGACTTTTTTTTGAACGTTATAATTTTAGAAATTGTGAGAATATTCTCTTCATGAGTATTATATATTATTTTTAAAACTTGTGTTTTGTTGCCCTTTTATTTTTTCTTTTAGGGAATCAATCATATTTCAGATGTGTCATAGATGATTCGTGAACTGTCATAATATTAATTTTTTCAATTAATATTTTGATCATTGCTGATGTGTTTCCAACCAATATATATGACTTGTTTAATTAAGTTATATTTATAAATGCATTAAGTAATTTGTTGATAATCTTCTAAAGATGAGTGATTCTTTGTAATTTATTTTTACATTGAGTAGTGAGTGGGTAGAGATGAGACATGAATGATGTATTTCGAATAATTTTGCATCATTCCTCATATGATAGCTTATCTTTTTCTAATGATGAGAAATTGAACTCTTTAAAATGATAATCTATAAATCTTGTTTTGAAAATGTTTCATATCAAAAGTTTAAGATACTTGATGATGATAAATCAAAACTAAAGTATATTCTTGATCGATATTGAATGCATATTTTTTTGTATTGTAGAGGTGCAATTGAATCTTGTACAACGTATTCAAATTTTAATGTTGATTATTGGTGATTAGTAGTCGGTTGAATGTGAATTGCAACATGTAGAATGACATGTTCCCAAGTAGATGTAGGTACCTTTGTATTTATAAGTAAATATTAAGCAATCATTTGGAGTTTGATAAATATTTCTGCTAATCCATTTTGTGTATGTATATGAACAATTTGATATTTCACCTTAATTTCAATTGACACTATAAATTCACCAGCATTATCGAGATGAATCTTTTTAATTGAATAATTAAAAAAAATATGCTTGTAATCTTATCATTTGAGTAAGGATTTAACATTATGACATATCAAATTAGTTCACATGGTGGATGAATTAATCTATATATGTCCTATTGGATTTATTCTAAAAATGTTGGAGATTCAAAGTTTTTTGTATGATATGATCTAATAATTAACTTTTCTTGTAAATTAAAACTACATGAATAATCAATTGACAAAAAAATTATTTGTTGCTTTAATGGATGTCAATGTGGGCCTTCATTAATGCTTCTCATCATTGTTGACATTGGATACTTACTCAGTTCTATCATGTTAAAATATAAAAATATTTTGGTTAGAGAGATTTTGGCTCATCACTATATTTAATTTAAGTATTATTATTGTTGTATAATATAATTTTGGAGAGAAAGCTGGTAATTTTTTTACTACAAGTCTTTGACTTAATATAATATGAGTAATACATAAATATTCTTTATTATTTTTATATGTTATCTCAATATAATATTTATTATGATGTATATTTATGAAACTCAATAGATTTTTTCTGGATCTGAATAAGCATATGATATTGTTAGTATGAAATATCATGTTATATGGTAACATAGCGACATCCGAAACCATCATTCAAGTCTGCATGACCTAATATTGTATTTATATTAACTTCAATTAATATTTTATCGGAACAATTTTTTTTTTTTTTTGATCTCTAAGGATTGTATGAGTTATATCACTATCTACTAGATATATCTCTTCACCATTTATCTTAGAATCGAGAGATCTAATATTAAGATTTATATCTTAAAATAATTTGATTAAAATCTCGTTTGATAATTTATTGTAAAAGTAAAGAAAAAATAGAGGTGTTGGAAGAATAAATTCTTATCTTGTATATATTTATTTTTAAAGTGCCTAAGTTCTTTTTTTTATAAGCTCACAATCATAAACATAAAAAGACACTCGAATATGAAGAGGCAAATGAGTATATGAGGGATCATAAGTCTTAAAGATAAAAATGAGATGTTACTTAGGAATAAGATGAGTGATTATCTATCATATTTTTAGTAAATGTATATATTTTTTACGAGGGGTACATTTTTACTTTAATGTTTCAAAAGTAAATGTTCTCTTAGTTAGCTAGCAGATTTGTAAAATTTATTGGCACTGGTTAACTTTTTAAGGATTATATAAATAGACTTGTTGGCTCTATGTTGTCTACCAATGCAACATTTTGTATAGTAAGCATGGAACAATGTGTTAGTTTGACACCAAATCCATGCTGAATCACAATTATGGCAGGCAAGCATCTATCATCAAAAATCATTTGTAGTTGACATCTATATGAGTTTCTCAAACTGTTCATGAGCCATGAATTGATTATTAAAATTGCTCATCAAATATTCAATCCTATTGAACTTGACTTGTGTCTGAATATTTGAAAAGTAATATATATATATATATATATATATTAGTTTTTTTAGGCACAAAGAGCAACTCATTTTCATTCTTGTTCTCATTTAGTTATTTATTGTTTTTATAAAATGTTTTTATCATATTCATTATTATCATTCCATGTATTAATATTTATCATTATCGACTAAGTTTTATCTAAACACATATATGATGCTTATAAACAACCTTACTTAGCTGCCAAAGTTGAGTTGAGCATGATGATACTCATAGCATTATTAAGGAATTTTGTTTGATTGTTTTGTTTTTCATTCCACATATCGTTAAGTATAATTTCACCTCTATCTCTCTCTCTCTCTAGGGTGGGAGTGAAGAAAGCATCTCTTTTTCTTGTTATACATAGTGGTGTCAAATTGGCCAGTCAACTAGGGCCCGCCCGAGGCACGGCCTGACTCGGTCATGCTTAGCCTGACACAGCATGGTTCATACCCTTGCCTAGACTCGTGCCGGGCTGGCTTTCGACACGGCCCTTGATGTGCCATGCCTATATGTGTTAAACTGGTTGTGCTGGCTGGCCCAACTTATTTTTAGGTGGCTTAATCTGGCTGCCGTGCTATGCTAGGCACGACATGGTAACCTTGCCGTGCCAGGCCCGCACAGCCCATTGGCTTGATTGTAATATATTTTGGGCTAGGTCATTCCTGACATGCCGGATCGGGCTCGTTCGGTCCGGGTTTGGGATAGGGTTTGGCGGTTTATGCCAGGTTCGGGCTGTTTAGAAAATTTTAATCAGAATTCAAAATTATTTAAAAAATTAAATTTTAATTATTTAATACTTAAATAGTTTATAGTCAAATTAAAATAAATAATTATTTATTTTTAATTTATTAAATTAAATAAAATAGAAAGTATAAACAACTAAAATTTAAAAATTAATATTGTTTGAATTAATAAAACTATAACATTAATACAAACCAATGCAAATCACAAAAAATATGAGTATATGAATCAAACCTCAAAGTAAAATGACAAAAAAATAAACAAAGGTAATGTCAATCCAAAAAAAATAAATGAACATATATATCTAAATTAGCGTATCAATAGTAGTAGGCTGTAGGCAATAAAGTAGTCTTAGACACTTAGCTTAATCATTAATGTCTCAATTTTATTCTTATATCAGTCATCAATCAACATTAATATATCACATATCATTATCAATAATTAATTCATCTGTTTTTGTTGTAGTCCCAACATGATCATGGATGCTAAAGTTCGAATTCTCTCAATTCTTTATACATCCTATTGTCTTAATAATATCTGGTCATAATCTGGATCTTCTATTTGAAATAATATTCATTACAACAGAAAAAGTAGACTGATACTATGCTCGACACAGGAGAAGTTAATAAATCTCGTATCATCTTAGATAACACAGAATATATGGACTTATGATTTTCATTACTGTAAAATATTAAGATTTTTATTATCGAAATATAATCGAATTGATTAATAATCGATGTCTAAGTACTGAGATAGTACGCTTCTATTTAGTGGTCCATCCGATCGTTTCCTACCCATTACTCGAATAGAAAAATTGTCGTCTTCGAATATGATATTCATGTTCATACTTGGAGCCTCATTACTACTACTATTATACCTAGTATCATAGTATATAAAGTTTTCAGTTAATTTTTTGTGCATAAACCTCCTAGATTGATCTTCCTGGTTCATGCACGAAGATATCTATGTCAAAATATTTTCTATTCTTTTCACCTTAATCCTAGGATCAATGTAGGTAACCAAATAATAAAGAGATATAATGATTGACGGGTACTTTAAGTATTTAGTTTCTATCTTTATAATCATATCGCTAAGTGTCGAGTCATCTTTAAACTTTCAAAACATATTATTAAATATTGTATATGCACCCGAGTGTAATGCAAGTGGTCAGAGTATAAATTGATGAACACACATTCGTTGTGTCATAAAAATTTTTTAGGAACTTTATAAATAAAATTACTGTAGCACAATCAGTATCATCAATAATAAGTTTGTCACTTTTACTATTAATATCATAGGATATTACGTGTTCATATCCAACACATGATTTTAATATAAGATACGTATAATTCCAATAGTATCTTATATCTGATTAATTTTTTTTCTTTAGATTTGCAGAAAAATAAAGAGTACCTAACTTCTACAGTTTGTGATGTATATGAATAAATTTTAATGAGTTATGTATATTTTTTAAAGGAGAGGAAATAACCTGTATTCCCTCTTGTATTATGAGGTTAATGATGTGACATATCTATCTAACGTGGAAAATTTCTTATAATGGTCTATCTCTAATAGTTTTAACAAACATGTTAATTGTTATTTTATTATTAGATATATTAACGAATGTGATATTATATATTTTATTTTGAATATTATATTCTCTAAAGATTTTTATCATGTACTTATAAATAGCCGGACTATCATGAGAATGATAAATTATAAATATTAGGATAATAATGTTCTTGATGTTTGATATCTGAACTAGTCATGATGATGCATCTTATGCATGCCTCATCGCTTACTATGTATATTTTCAAAATGATACTAAATAAAAAAATATTAGGATTCTCAGAGATTCTTCATCCTTATGATGACATGATCATTTATGAGTGCATGATGAAAATCTTTAGAGAATATAATATTTAAAATAAAATATATAATATTATATTTGATAATGTATTTAATAATGAAGTAGTCATTGACATATTTGTTAGGACTACTAGAGATGAATCATTATGAGCAATTTTTCATGTTAGATGCATGTGTTATGTTATTAATTTCACAGTACAAGTGGAGATGAATATTGTTTTCCTCACTTTAGCAAATATACATAATTCATTACATTTTTTTTGTATGCCTCGCAAACAAAAAGTGTTCGATAGTCTTTATTTGCCTATGAGTCTAAAGAAGAAATTTCAATTGGATGTGAGATAATATTAGAATTATACATACTTTATGTTGGAGTCATGTATTGGATATGAATATGTAATATCCGACTACGTCAATAGTAAGAGTGAAAAACTTATTTTTGATGATATTGACTGAGCTAAAAGAATTTTATTTATCAAATTTCTAAATATTTTTTATGACATGATGAATATGTGTTTGTCAGTTTATACTCTAATATTTTTTTTTGTACTCAGGTACACATGTAATATTAGTAGCATATTTATGAGGTTTAGAGATGACTTGATACTTAGCAATATGATTGTAGAGATGAAAATTAAATACTGGTACACCATTCAATCTTTTTATTGTCTGGCTATTTGTATGGACTATAGGGTTAAAGTGGAAGTGGTAGAAAATATTTTGACATATACACCCTCTTGCATGAACCAGGAAGTCCAATCTGAAAAGTTCATCCACGAGAAATTAGTGAGCTCTTTGCATATTACTATACTAGGTATGATGATAATAGTAGTGAGACTATTAGTATGGACATGAATATCATATTTCGAGACGATGACTTTTTGATTTATTTAGCATGAGGGAAACGAAGGGGTTAATCATCGAATATGAGTGAGATCTTTTAATACTTAGATATCGATTACTGTTCAATTCTATCAGATTCTGATAATAAAAATTTTTTGTTTTACAGTTGTAAAAATCATATGAATCCACCTATCCTGTGCTATCTAGGATGATACATGATCTATTGACTCTTCTGGTGTTAAGCGTAATATATGAGTCTATTTTTTTTATTGTAGTGAATATGATTTCAGATAAGAGACTCATATTATGATCTTATATTGTTGAAATATTAACATGCATGAAGGATTGTTAGGATTCGAACTTGAACATCAAAGATTGTGTTGGGACCATAGTTATTTAAGGCACAAGATGCACTGAGGCGTAAAAGCCTTTTGGGGCCTTAAGGCACAAGGCGTACTTGAGGCGCGTGCTTTTTTATTTGAGGCTCACCCAGCCTAATACACATAAAAATTATATATTTTACTAAATATAGTCTTTAATTTTCATCTAATAATAAACTAAAGAACATCAAATATAAAAATCAAATATTAATAGTGCTCCTATCATCCAAACATTCAAAGTTTAAAATAAAATAACAAACATTCAAAGTTTCAAAAACAAAATAAATACTTATATATCTATATCTAAATCTAAATCAAGAAAGTCTTCATCAATATCATCCTCATCATCAATCTTTCACTCTCATTCTTCTTCTTTTTCCTCTCCCGATGAATAGATCATCTCTTCATCTTCATCAATCACAACAAGAGTAGGAGTATGTTTAGAGTTAGATAATCTTGACTTTGGTTTTGATGTTGATGTTTGTGTTTTGCTTGGTTTAGCTCTTGTATAAATCTTAAGCTCCTCAGTTTCACTAGCTCTTGCAACATCATCCCATGTTAAATCATCACCTTCAAACACCAAATCATCTTCTGCAACACCTTCATCTTTCATTTCTCCTATCAATCAAAAAATACCCAGCTGAATGCAAAAGGCTGATGAAGTTGAACCTCCCACCTCCTATCAATGATTTCCATGATTTCCCTATATTTCTCTTCATTCTCATTAAAACTTTTGATGATGATTTTCTTCACCTTTTTCATGGATACGGACACGTGGATACGACACGGCAGGATACGGGGACACGACAAATTTTAAAAAATTAGGATACCGATACGACTAGGATACGACATAAAAAAAATAAATACAAATATTATCAATTAACAGAAATTTAGATAAATAAAAAAATGCTTAAATATTATTTTTACAAACATTACAACTCATTTTATTGTATAATTCTGCATGAAAAAAAATTATGTTTTTTAAATAATCTATATTATTTCAAAATTAATATAATCTAATTTTTTTTCTCCATCAATACTATAATATAATTTTTATTATATTTTCATTATTTACATTTTACATTAATTTATTTAAAATAAATTATATAAAAAAAACTATTATACTTACATATTATATATTACTAAATATTATATACTACAAAAAGTATTCATATTTATATATTTCATATTTTAATATTGCATATTTATTATTATTTTTAAAATCATGTATTTAAAATTAAAATAAATTATTTGTTTATTATATTTTGTATATATATTAAACAAATAATAATAATTAAAATAAAAAAAACATATATTTAAACCCTCTAACCCCTGCCCCTTTCCGTTACTGTATTTAAAATAATTAAAATTATACTTTGAACCCCTCCCTCCCATTACAGCTTCCAACACCCCTCCGTTACAGATTATAGAATTAGGTTACCTTAGGTACTTTCCTCAGATTCCAACTTCTCTCCCCTTCCCGCTAGCCGCTTCAGAATCGTAAAAATGCGTCGGTTTGGTAACCGACACGTATGTTTTGTAACTGCGCCTCACCCGCCTGCGCCTCGCCTGAAGCGAGACGTTTTTCTCGGGAGTGGTGGTGCCTGAGCTTCAGGCGCGCCTTTCATAACTATAGTTGGGACTACAGAAAAAATGCAAGAGTTGGTTGCTGATGCTGATTCATGAGATATTGATGATGATTAATAATTAATATGTATTTGAGATATTGATGATTAAGTTGAGCATCTAAGTCTATTTTACTACTTATGACATATTACTATTGATGCAACGATACTGATATCATCATTGATAATATACTGTGATATTTATTATTTTTGGATTGTATTTATTTATTTTTTTTATCATTTTGTTTTGAGGCATGATTTAGATACTTATGTTTTTGTGATTGACATTGGATTATATTCATATTTTATTAATTTAGACACTAATACTGTTATTAATTTAGATATTTGTTTATGTTTTATTAATTTTATTAATTAAAAATTAATTAATTGATTATTTTTATTTTAATTATTAAAATTTATATTTTTTAATAATTCTGAATTTGAGATTAACTTTTTTTCATATGGCCCGAATCATGCCCAAATCCGATCCGAATGGGCCATTTCCACCAACTCCAAGCACGACCCGGCCCAAAAAAGTTAAAAGCCGTGCTAGCTCTGCTGAAGCCGTGCCGTGCCAGGCATGGTAAAGTGGCCTGATTGGGCCACCTAAAACTGGTTCGGTCCGCCCCGACCCGTTTGATACCTCTAGCTGTATATTTTTTTAAATGTGTTTTTTACAAGAATTATATTAACTATATGCTGTGTTTCTTCTCTCTCACATTGGCATCTCTCTCTATCATCGGCATCTCTCTCTATCATCGGCATCTCTCTCTATCACTGACATCTTTCTCTATCATCGACATCTCTCTCTCTCTCTCTTTCTCGCTCTATTTGTCTCTCTCTCTCTCTCTCTTTGTATGTCTCTCTCTCTCTTTGTGTGTGTCTCTCTCTCTCTTTGTGTGTGTCTCTCTCTCTTTCTACCTCATTGGCATCTCTCTCTCTTTCTCTTTCTATCTCATTGGCAATTCTCTCTATCTCTTATCGCCGTCTCTCTTTCTCAGCAGCATGTCTCTCTCTTTCATTGTCATCTCTATTTGGTTTCATTTGTTTCTACAATTTTCTGATGTTTTAGGAAATGTAGATTCTTTATATTTAGCTATTTGGTGCTACAAAACCTGAACACAGCGAATAATGAAACTATTCATTATGTACTTTTCTAGTATGTTGTTTTGTTGCCTAACTGTTTTAAACTGAGGGCAGTGTTATTTGTACACATGCATGCTTTTCCTGTTGCTGCATCAAGTTTGTGAATTATTTGTATCCATGTTGTGATCTTCATTTCTGCTTCGATTGTAATTCTCTTTTTGTCACTAAGCTTGTGGCAATGTAGAATCAATTTCAATTGATTTAATTTTTATAGGTTTTACTTTATGCATGCGTATTCCATGGTTTTATGTTTCTTCATCCAAATTTGGCAGAGACAACCAGAGATTCATCTTTTTGCTGCACAATACCGGGAGCAGAATGGGGATATACCTGGTGCCCAGGCAGCATATCAGCTCATACACACTGAAATTGCGCCAGGCCTTTTTGAAGCAATCATCAAGCACGCAAACATGGAAAGAAGGATTGTAAGATACTGTTACAGTAACTTAGACATTTTGGTGCTAATTATTTTTGCCTAATTTAGCTGTGTGCTGGGTTACTATTTTGTAGGGCAACCTGGATCATGCTTTCTCGTTATATGAACAAGCCATATCCATTGAAAAGGGAAAAGAACACTCAGAGGTGTTACCGATGCTGTTTGCACAATATTCTCGTTTTTTATATCTGGTGGGTTGCTACTCTCATGAGGCATGTTTGCAGTTTATTTTGTTGATTTTAGCTTCATTATATATAACTGAGAGTAGTTTGATGTTGTAATTGCTTAATATATTAAATAAAAATATAAAAACTCAAGTTCGGAGACTGGTCGTAGCAAGCTGCTCATTCTGCTGTCTGCCTACTTTAACAAAATGGTCTTGCAGCAGTGGTCTAATGAACATTCTTGCATCTGAAAAACTCATTTCTGCATCTCTTTAATATTTAAAAATTAAAATCGGCTAAAACTCTTACACTAAGGTCATTTTTATTACCTACAATATTTATTGCAGAAAATGAAAACACAATTCATGAACATCATAATTCCAACAATCTCTCTCCAGATAATGGCTAATGCATAGATATCTCTTATGATAAGTTTAAAGTAGAAAAAAAAGTGTTGTGGTAGATCTTGAGATATTCATGAAGATATATATTCATTTGTCTCTAGTAGACAAATAAGTCATAAATACATAATTATTTTGTTATTTTTTTGACCAGAAATAATAATTTATTTCAAGATATTTTGTTTGCTTATAAATAATTAGCTTGGAATCAATATGGTACTGCTTGACTATCAAAATAAAAATAATATGACATAGAGCAGAAATATTATATTTTCAAGTAAATGTTTGATTAAAAAAATAATTGTGGTTATGATTCTATGCTTTATTTTTGTACTAACTACTAAGTATAACAAAAAAAAAACAATGGTCTAGTTCATATTTCGAGAAAATTATCTTTTTTTTTCAAAGAGCACAAAAAGATGTGTTTATGCTCTTTGTGACCATCAAAATTAAAAAAAAAAAACTAGTTAATATTGAATGTGGGCACTAAATGAAATAATCATAGCTTTTTATCATGTTTTACTATGTAAATATTATTTTTTTTTGTGAATTTATCTAGGAAAATTAAAAAAATATTTTTACTATAGTAACAACATATATATATATATATATATAACTCATCAATCTTAGTTTTCTAGGGAAATCACAATGTAATTATTTATTTATATAACTAATCGAAATGAGATTTCAATGAATTTAAAAATATGAAAAAAAAGGTAAATTAATAAGACTAATATTAGTGTTAATATACTCATTATATCTAACATGCATTTAATCTTCCCAAGCTACTTGACCTGCTCAAGGATCTTCATAGAATTTATTCATGAATTCAATTCACTTTCTTCAGGAACAAACTAGATTACTCTTTAAAGCATTATAGAGTTTCTGGTTCATTAGTGTATCATATTTATTTTGTTGTTTCTCTTACTCTAGACTTTTGGATAGTTGATTGAGATGCTAATTTTCATATTATAACTAATTACTCTTTATTTTCATTTATTAGAAGTATAGAATCTTTGGTGTAAAACTATCTAATGATACTATTGATATGATCAAATCATAGTATGTCAATATTAGTTATTTTAATTTGTTGTTGATCTCTTTATGTGTCAACATTTTCTTGAAGTTTAATGTCGGTTAGTTGTACAAGTAAATAACTAAGCATGATGACGTACATGTTTTCTTTTTCATCCTTTGTAGGTCCACAACTTACTTATCTTAAGTCAATTATTTGTCTGTTAATTCTCAACTAGCTCACCCTTCAAGAGGTTATCTTTATTGATTGTTATATATATCTAATTAAAAAAGTATTCAAAAACTTTTTTTTCAACACGTCAAAAACAAGTTATGCTAATTTTTTTTTATATGTTTCACATTGATGCTTGGAGATGGCGTAAGATTCACATATGAATGTTATTGTTATTATTATTTTTTTCATTTTCATTGATATTTATACAAAATATGATATGATATATATGTTCTTAATTTGGATATAATAATTTTCTTGAGTATGATTATGATTATGATATTTATATCTATGCTACTTATGATTTAGCTTTTTTATATATCTTTTTAAGATGGATAAAATTTAGTATGATTATTATATTTATGTTCTAAGGAGCAATAACGTTTTCAAGTATGCATCAAGTGAGTTTATTTCTTAGCTTGAGGAATTTTAGATAACCTATTGGATATTTTATACTTAGACATTCTTCAAAATGAAGTGGTAATAGAACAAATAAATATACGACATAGACAACTATGAAACTTTTTTTGTATTGAAGTATTCTCAATTATTATTTGAATTATGTGATTAATACTACCAATCATTTAATCATATGAATATCATTGCCCATCTTCTTGATTATGGTAGGTAATATTCAAAAAATATTTTAGTATTATGCCTTTAAGTCAAGGTGTATAATTATTTATGTTGATATTATTTTCAGCAAAAATAATTCTTTTACTAATTTATTTTCATATGAAACATCTAGATATCCACTCTTTGTAGGTTCAATATTACAATTAGATAGAATTAGATTTTCACAGACTAATAATATTTTACCTTCCTTTATTTGAAATATTGTTGAATCTCTCGTTTAAGATATATCATCACAAACATTTACTATTGTTCTAACAATCTGATGTGATATATCTTCAAGGAGAGTGATGTAGTTGTTCATCAAAGTATTCCATTATTGTTGAGCATTGAGAAGGGTAACTGTAATACAGAATCTAGACACATATGGGTGTAAGCCTGCTATTGGTCCCTTAAACACTAAGATAGAGATGTCCATTAGGTTGGGCTTTTTTCTTATTATGTGTACTGATCTGATGGGCCCTCCATTACCTAAATCATGCCCTAGAATGTGTTGTGATGGACACTTGTGACCTATTCTGCATAGTGACGGCCTAGGTGGTCAGTCTTGGTCGTGCTTGGGAACCTTTGACCTACCCAGCTGTTACTAATCACTAGCGTGTTGTGCTAGGTGCCACAAGCCATTGTCTATGTGCTCTAACATGGATTGTTCTCAAGCACCTGTGCCTATTGCCATGCCCCAAGCCAAGGCCCATGTGCCTTAGTATGAGTTGTGCCCTGACATGGTTACTATCCCAACATGAACCTTGCTTGAGTTCTCGTGGATTGAGAACTAATCTATGGCTCGTCTGACTGTACCAAGCACCATAGTGTAGTCCAAGACTTTGCCGCACGTGCACTTGCATGGGTCATGCCTAGGTCACAGGAGCCTGCTACATGATGGAACATCAAACACATTTCATGTTGTCAACGAGCTAATGCTGGTGTTGGTGCAACATGGCCTGTTGGAGTGGAGTCATATCAATCAATTAATTTATTGAAGAAAGATGATGTGAATCTTCCTATTATACTATGGAAAAATTCAATAAAGTGTTATATATCTTATTTCTCAAATACTTGTTGGAATGGAGCCTGGTACATAAATATTGTTGTCTTCCACTTTTTTGGCTCATGATCATCCAATGTGACGAAAAGCTATGTTGATGAGATTGGTGCTATTATGCATAACTAAACTTGGTAAGATAGCTAATTGAAAATTAATCATATTTTGAGGTGTTCACTCAAATGTATGAAGTTTTTTGAAAGTAAACCCATACCTCAAAGAAAGTCATACGAACTCATAATAAAATATGTATAAAGGATCTCATATAAGTATATTCCAATTGGATTAGTGCAACCCAAATATTGGATGCTCCCATTCATTGAGTAAAAAAGATAAAATAAATATAAATTATAACATATACAAATTATACTATTTTCAAATGGATGATGAATGTATTGTTCAGAAATTAGGTGGCAATTGCATACATGTATTTTATTGAAGGTTATTGGGAAGATTTTTATTATTCATGTCAAATTGATATATTTTTAATCTAAATGAAATAATTAATGATTTAAATATTTGTAATGAAATCACTTTGGCCACTTTATAAAAAATATTCTAATAATTTATTAAAAATATCTAAATAAATTTACTCGTAATAAGTTTTACATTTTGGTAATATGTTTTTTTATCTAGAATAGTCATTATTGTGAACTCTTACATATAATCAAAAATATAAATTTTAAGGTTGAGATACTTGTACATAAGTCTTATTAAAGTAAAATATATTTATCTTTTATAATATAATTTGTCATAATTTTGAATAAGATAATATCTCAGAATGAAATTTGATTATACTAGCGCTGTCATGACCATCAATAAAGGAAATAAAAGAGCAAACATGCATAAGATAATATATATGAAATAATATTTTGTTTACAACTCATCTTATTCTTTCGGAGAGTGATTATGAGATTGTTATTATGAGTCTTGTAATATTATTTGATTTTTTGAGACTTTTCTATTTTTGAACTAGATGAGTATGCCATATTCTTTTAGAATAGACTAGAAATAATGAGTGGTCAAGTCTCATTGTTCCTAATTCATCATATGCTTGGATTAAAATAGACTAAAGAGCTATCGGATCGGTTAGACTTGAGAGAGTTTTCTTTGCTAGAGAAATCTCACTATCTCTAAAAGTAACCTATTTTGTATCAGTTAATACATATGGTGACGCAACATGATATATCATCATAATATTAATTGATAAGTTTAGTTGGAGTTGAGAGATAATTCTTTCTACTAATAGGTGGTCAAAATAGGATAACAAATGAATGATAAAAAATAATAGATTTAGATATTACCTTTTGATTTTTTTCTCTTCTTGATTTGACATGTTAAAGATGGGTGTTGCTCAAAAAAGTGTATTACCAACACCCAAAAATGTTCTATCAATCTAAGATAAACAATACTCGTTTTTTTTGAGTGTTTGAGTAACCAAGAACTATGTAACTTATCGTTCAAGATGTCATTTTGTCATGTCTTAGGGATATAAATAAAATAAGTACTTTCAAAGACAATGTGAGGAAATTGAATAATATCTCTCTAGGGTAAAATATCTAAAATGACACATGATCAGAAATAATAAAAAATGATATTTATATGATGAGATAATTTATGGTAAATATTATATTCCTTTAAAAAATTTTCAAAATACTTCTACTAATAAAATATGTTTGAAATATGTTTAAGGAATATTTATTTTTTCTTTCTATAATCTACTATATAGAGAGCATGCTAATATTGAGGTGTTAAGTGGGCCGAGAAGTTCGGGCCCAACATGAAGCATAGCTTGATTGAGTCGTGCATGACCCAACATGACACAGTCTAGAATCGTAGCTGGGCCCGTGCTGGGCTGGCTCTTAGCACGGTTCATGCCTTGCTGTGCTGAGCTCTTCTAGGCCTCATGCTAGGCCTGACATGACTTGACTGTTTGACCTAAAATCATAGTTCATCATTGGAATGACCTGAATCATGCATTGGATCTTGGGCTAGGTTCGGATGTGGTTTGAATCCAACCGATCCAATGTCTTTCGAGTCCTTTAAGTCATCGGACTCAGCCCGACCTCAATCCCAGAAGTTGAAGCTTCTGGAACCTTGAGTCAAATTGACCGAATGGTCAAAAAAATAATTTTAAAAATAGCACATTTTTTAGCTGTTGGATTCACCTCTAATGGTCATGGATAGAAATCTAATGATTGTCCCAGTTTTGCCCAAAAAAAACTCTTAAAATATTTAAAAAAAAATTAAAAAAAATAATTTAAAATTATTTATATCTATAAATATACTCCTCATTCACTAATATAAATCTTATTTTTATTGATACTTGTATTTCTCGTTTCATCTCTTTCTCTCTCTTTTCAGAACTTGGGTGCGGAATGTGGTATAGATATTAAATTTGAATTTCAGACATCACATATCGTTAAGCAAATTGGATGTTATGCTTTACAAGTGTTATTTTTTAAATTTTGTTTATATTTTTATTTTAATTAATATTTTAATATAAAATACTATTTATTTTTTAAAATATAATTTAGAATATAATTAATAAACTAATAAAAATAAAAAATAAAAATTATAATTTTAATGATAATAATGAAATTAATATTAACGTAAACATAGATAATTTTAATATAGATAATGATAATCTTACGAAAAGATTCGAGGTTGTTGAAACATTGTTTTCTTCTGCAGTCTCGACCCAAATATTCAAAAAACAAAAAATTAGAAAAAAAATTAATAATTTGAATCCATTTTAAATATTATACAAAATAAAAATATTAAGTGTGTTGATAAAGAAATGACACAATACAAATATTGTAAAAAAATATTAATTTATATGAGTTCATATGGCATTGGGCATTTTAAGAGGAATGCTGAATAATGTATCAAAAAATATGGTACATTAGATCATAGGCAAACTCAACTTAGCAGTTAGATTTTTGTGGTTGAATCTAGTTAAGCCTTTATGTTGATCCTTCATATACTGAAACGAGGTTTGAAGGAAAGACATGATCAAACTGATCATCATGATGAGTCGTGATGATGTATCTTATTAATTATAGTCAGTATCAAAGGATCCAAGAGTAGTCAGTATCATGTAGACTTATTTTTAACTTGCATATCATATTAATTATAGGTCTACATCTTGGAACGATATACTAAAATACTATACGTTAGAAAAATAAATAATAATTAATATATTTAGGAAATATAGTGACGTGTTATCCATGATGTTTGATATCTGGATTAGTCGTGATGATGTATCTTCTATATGTCTCACCGCCTACTATTTAGATTCTAAATAGACATTAAATAAAAAATATTAGAATTTTTTGAGATTTTTCATTCTCATGATAACCTGACCATTTATGAGTGAATAATGAAAATCTTTAGAAAATAATATATTCAAAATAAAATATAAGTATCATGTATGATAACACATCTATCAATGGAGTAGTTATCATCATGTTTGTCAAGATTATTAGAGATATGCCATTAGGAAAAATTTTTAACGTTAGATGTATGTGTTATGTCATTAACCTTGTGGTGTGGGTGATGATGAAGGTTATTTTCTTTGCTTTAGAAAATATATACAACTTATTAAAATTTCTTCGTATGCCTCACAAACAACAGAAATTTGGTAGTCTCTATTTGTTTGCATATCTAAAAAAAAAATTCTAATTGGATATGAGATATCATTGGAATCATTCATACCTTATTTTGAAGTAATGTATTGAATACGAATATATGACATCCGACTATGTTTATCATTATTATTATTGACGACACTGACTGAGCTATAAAAATTTATTTATGATTATTAAATTTTTTTTTGACATGACAAATATGTACTTGTCAGTTTATATTTTCATGACTTGCATTACACCTAAGTGTATATGTAACATTAGTATTATGTTTAGGAAATGTATTGGTGACCTGATATTTTGTGACATATCTCTTGAAATAGAAATCAAGTACTTAAAATATTAGTTAATTATTTCATTTTTTTATTGTCTGACTGTCTGTATGGATCCTAGGGTTAAGATGAAAGGAGTAAAGAATATTTTGACATACATATTCTTGTGCATGAACAATGAACACCAACCTGAATGATTCATTTATGAAAAATTAACTGAGTTATTTACATACTAGGATACTAGTTATGATAATAATAGTAGTCAAGTTTTGAGTACAGATATTAATATCATATTCAGAGATAATGATTTTTTATTCAGCTAGCGAGAGAGAAATGATGATGTGAACTATCAAATATGAGCGAATTATCTTGGTACCTAGATAACGATTACTACTCAATCCTATTACATACTGATAACTAGAACCTTGATATTTTATAGTGGTGGATATTATATGAGTCTACTTATTCCATGTTGTCTAAGATAATAAGGGATCTACAGACTTCTTATGTGTCAAACATAGTATCATAATTTATTTTTTTTATTGTAGTAATTATGATTTTATATATGAGATCATGATTGTTGTTAGAAATTTTGAAGTATTAGAATGCACGAAAAATTGAGAGAATTCAAGCTTGATCATTCAGGATCATGCTGCAACTGTAGCAAAATCGGATGAGTTGGTGGCTGATAATGATTCGTGAGACTTTGATGATGGCTGAGATTACTGTCTACCCCTAGTGATACTATTATATTATATACTTACAGGATTGATCATTTTTTTATTCTTTATTGATTTTTGTTTTTTGAGTTTACTGTTTGGATTGTTATTTTGTTTTTTATTTTTTCATGTGCTTATGAGATTGATATTAATTTTTAATGTATTGATTTTTGTCTTTTGAGTTTGTTTTATTATTTTGTAAATTGTACTTGTTTTACGTAAAAGAAAATGAAATGATTAAAATTAATAATATTTATATTATATTATTTTTTTGAGTTATAAGTTGTGACTTGAGATTATAAATTTATTTTTTTATTGTATTTTTAATTAATTAATTAATTAATTAATTAATTTTGTGTTAAAATTAAAAATTTTTAGATTTAGAGATGAAAAAGAATGAGATCAAATTGAAAAAGAATCAATTAACAAAATATTTAAATTTATCGATAAATATAATAAAATATTTACATATATTTTGAGTGACCAAGTATAAATTTTTTTTTTCTAACTGATAAGTTAGATATTCTAAGGTAGTGATATCATTAATGTTAAGTTTAAAAATTTTTAGCTTGGCTAGACATGCGTTACCAAGTCAAAAATAAATGAAAAATAAATCAATTATATTGAAGTACATTTTGTGATATCGAATTATAGAAATACAAACTTACAGTCCACACTTCTATGCTTCAAATAATTTTTTTTCAAAAAAAATTTTGATTTTTTTTAAATAATATTTGTACAAAAAAAATGAGGTCAGAGGTTAATTTCATAGAGATGTAATTTATAGAAATAAAACTATTATGATCATAATTTTAAAAGGTACCAGATGCACAATGATGAAATGTCTCCTCGGTGCTTCTGTCGTAGTGTACACATAAGGTGTGAGCTTTATTGAAGTGATGTGCATTATATATATATATATATATATATATATATATATATATATATCTTCAAATATTATTCAAAAAATTTTATTCAATCAATAATACTATAAAAATAAAGAAATTCAAGCATAAAAGTTGAGTATTTGAGTACTATTACACTTTTTAATATAACGTTTCTAAAATAAAATATGATTTTATTAACAATTAAACATGAAATTTAAAAAATTTAATAAATAATACTTAGATAATAAATTATTCATAATAGTCAAAAATTATTCATAACTTATCTTTTAAATTCATAAAATTATATTCATCATTTTTATTATCATATTTATATTATTTCTTATCTATTAAATTAATTATTATCTTTTTTCATTTATTATTGAAAGTAAATGTCTCATTCTTGAACTTGAAGCTATTTTCCTTAGTCTTGGTGTTGGTGTTGTGTTTGAGCTTAAACTTGAGTTTTCTCTACTTCTAATATCAAACATAGGCTTCTCAGATCAACTATCTTTAACAACATTATCTCATGTCAAATAATTATCATTATATACAAAATTATCTTGTATATCTCCATGAATGTTTTTTCTTATATTCTTTCAATTAATTATTTATTCTTATCATCTATATGTTAAAAAAAATTGATTATTGATGTTATGTTTATTGTATCTTCTTTTCAAGATTTGATTATGCTTAATGTTGACCAAATCATTCAAGTGTTTATAGTCTCACTTGTTTCTTTTGTCATGAATAGTCATAAACTTATTAACATTAATTTATCAATATATTTTAAACTTTGAACATATCTGTTATATTAAGGTTTTATTATTTATAATTATTTTAATAATTTATATTTTCAAATATACTTTACTTTTACTCACAATTCATTGCGTTACATGTTAGGTTATGGATTTTCATTACAAAAATTTGTAAATGTTGAGTAGAAACTCTAAATGTTGGCCACCATTCAACTGGAATTAAGAGGAATAATTTTGTGAAAAATTTACTAAATTTTAGCAATATATATATATATAATTATTTAAATACATAAATGATAAAACTAAACTAATTTGGTGGTATAGTCTTCCTTTTCCTAATGACTAATTCATTCTCAAATAATTTCTAGGTATTTGTGTACAAAATCACTTTATAATTTTTTGTTGTATAATAGTGTCTTTTATTAGTCTCAAAAAGTATTTATATAAATCTCTCATATTGTATTTAGCATGCTCAACTTTTGATATATTATAGAAGAATTTGAGATTGAAAAGTACCTTAGTTGCATGTAAAAATTGAAAAAGTTGAATTTCTCTTTTTTTATCAATGATTTTCATGACTTATTTATACTTTTTTCATTCATACAGAAATTTATTATTATATTATCATAAGCTCTATCCATTGCTTTGCAAATGTAGTTTATTGGAGCTTTTTTTTTACTCACCAACCGAAGCACATGAATAAGGGGATTTGTCACGTTTAAATAAAAGATTATAGTGTTCCAAATTGAAGACACTTATTATATAATTTTTTTGAACTTGTAAATATGTTCCAATTATTTTTTTTCCATGCAAGTGACATAATATGATAAATGCAGTTACAAATCGAATCTTAATAGGTCTAAGCAATTCAATTTGATGATATGTTCTTTTGATGTTTGATATTTTTTCCTAGAGGTGTCAAACGGGCAGTCCCGGGCCGGCCCAGCTCATTTTTAGTGAGCTCGATCATTCTTCCGTGCTGGGTCAAGCACGACATGGTTATTGTTCCGTGTCATGCCTGGTCCGGCATGGTTTCTTCAGGCTAGGCCTGGCTGCACGGTCGGTTATTTTATCGTGCCGGTTCAGGCCATGTATGAGCCGGTTTAAAAAAAAATTAATTTTTTTTTGTTTTTAATCTTTATGTAACTATAAAATATATATTATATTAGATAATATTTAAAAATATTTAAATTGTAACTTGAAAATTGTTAAATGGTTATAAAGTTTATTTTTTTTTGTTTTAATTATATTTTAATTAGATTAATAGATTTAGATTATAATTTATTAAAATTAAATTATAAAATTTTTAATAAAATTCTTAAACATAAAAATAAATTAAACATAATTTTTTTAACAAAAATTATAATATCACAAAGCCAAATGCAAATTAAATATCAAATCGGTCACTTCCAAATCAAAACAAATACAATGTAAATAAAAAAACATACAAAATAAAATATCAAAATTAAAAATCAGAATCAAGAATAACACAAAACTCATAAGCATAAACATAAATGTAACATAAATGTCATGGTTGGGTGTCGGCATGTCGCAATCCCGTAATCGTCAACAATGAGGCATCAAGAGGCAATGACATGTGGCGTGGCAACGGGCAACCTCATCAATCGTCCATTGGAATATCTTGATCATCTGCAACCGTAATATTAAAATCACTATAATATGGATCATCATCATCAACAATCAACTTATTCGTTTTTGTTGCGGCTGCAGCCTTTGTACTAGCACGATTATGGATGCTAAATCTCGAATCCTTTCAGTATTTTATGCATGCTAATGTCTCAACAATATATGGAAGCAATCTTAATCTCTTATCGTAAATCATATTCACTGTAATAGAAAAAGTAGATTCTTATGCTATACTCGATATTAGAAAAGTCAGTAGATTTCATGCCATCCTAGATAGCACATGAAAAGTGGACTCATATGATTTTCATCACTATAATATATCAAGATTCTTAGTATCAGAATGTGATAGGATTGAGCAGTAATTGTTATCTAAGTACCGAGAAAGTTCGCTCCTATGCGATGGTCTATCCTGTCATTTCTCTCTCGCTAACTGAATGAAAAAATCGTCTCCGAAGATGGTACCCATGTCTATACTCACAATCTCACTACTACTACCATACCTAATATAGTAATATGTGAAAAAATTAGTTAACTTTTCGTGAATGAACCCTTCAGGTTGAATTTCCAGGTTTATGCTCGAGGAATTGTAGGTCAAAATACTATCTACCCCTTCCACCTTAATCATAGGGTCATTACATGTAGTGAGAAAATAAAGAGATGAAATAATGGACATGTACTTTAAGTACCTGGTTTCCATCTCTACAATCATATGGCTAAGTGTTGGCTCAGTTCGATACTTCCTAAAAATACTACTAATGTTTCATATGCATCTGAGTGCAATGCAATTCGTGAGAGTATAAACCGACGAATACATATTCATCGTATCATAAAATCTTCAGGAATTTCATAAATAAAATTCGTATAGTTCAGTCAAAGGTGTCATTAAAAAGTTTGTCACTCTTACTATTGACGTAGTTGGATATCACGTGTTAGTATCCAACACGTGACTCCAACATCAGGTACGTGTAATTCTAATGGTGTCTCACATCCGGTTGGAATATTTTCTTCTTAAGATTTATAAATAAATAAAGACTATCAAATTCTTGTTGTCTGCGAGGTATGCGAATGTATTTTAGTATATTATGTATATTATCCAAAGCGGGAGAACAAGCTTTCATACCCGCTTATACAGTTTGGTTAATCACGTGACACATGTATCTGATATAAAAAATCTTTCCTAATAGTGCGTTTCTAATATTCCTAACAAACATGTTAATCACCATTTCATTATTAGATACGTTATCGAATGTGATACTAAAAATTTTATTTTGAATTTTATATTCTCTAAATATTTTTATCATACACTCAAAAATGACATGTTATCATGAGGATAGAGAATCTTAGAGAATCTTAAAATTTTTTTATTCATTATTTATTTTGAATTCACATAGTAGGCGGTGAAATATTCATAAGATGAATCATCATTACTTGTCCATATATCAGATGTCACGGATACCAAGCCACCATATGTCATATATTTATTAATTATTATTTATTTTTCTAATATATAATATTTTAGTATGTCGTTCCTAGATATAGACCTAGGAATTCTATGATAAGCAGGCTGAAATTATGTCTGCATGATGCTCACTACATTTTGATCTTTCAAAAATCTAATCGTAAGACCCATCAATATGATAAGTTTGATTATGTCTTTTTTACACAACTCGTTGTGGTAAATGAAGAAAGTAAACTTGAAACTAAACTTGATCCAATCTCAAAAAATACACTGTTAAGTTGAATTTGCTTAGGATCTAATGTACCATGTTTTTTGGTGCATATTTTGGCATACCTTTTAAAGTATCCAGTCTCAAACATATTTTTACAAGTTAAAATTTTCATATAATATTTGTACTGTGTTAATTATTCTTCTTCATTCTTATTTTTTTTTTGTTTTATTATATTAAAATAAGTTTAAATTATAAAAGTTCTCCTAGTTTTTTATTTTTAGATGTTTGGATTGAGACGATTGAAGAAACTAAAATTTAAGTAGTCTCGAATCTTTGTGTAAGATTCTCATTTTCTAAATTTAAATAAGTTTCATTAGTATTAGTCATATTTATTATTTTTTTTTAGACAAGAGGTAGAGTCTAAATGATAGAAATTGATTAAAGTGTAGAGACTTGAGAGAAAGAGAGAGAAATAAAATACTAATTATTTGTAAATATTAATTATTATGCTAAGAGTTTTAGTTAAATGATAAACAAAAATAAAAAATATCCGTAAAGTAGTGTAAAGGTAGAGGACATGCACCATAGTCTACACCATGATTCAAACTTCCAAAGACGAGCCCGAGTTGCGAGTTCCAAAAAGTTGAGTCGAATGTCAAAATCCCGAGAGAGTGAAAAGGTTTGAGTGAGTGGGAATTTATATTTTTGAAAAACATAAAAATTATAGGGAGGGGGCTTTTATAAATTATAGGAATGATTTTTTTTAAAAACTAATTTTTATGTATTTTTTTTATTTTTTATTGATAATTAAGAGACATAATCATGAGGGTCGTCAGATTCTGTCTCATAGCTGTTAGAGGCTAAATCCAATAGCTAAAATTCAAATTATTTTATTATTTTTTATTTTTTTAATATCACACCATTAGGCGGATTGAGGGCGGGCCCGTTGGTCAGCTGGGGAGGGGTGGAATCAGACTCGGGGCCGGGCAATTTCCGGAAAGTTGCTGCCGTTTAGTATTGGTGCTGGGTGGGGTGGGGCCGTGTCTCAGGTCGTGCCTAGTTACTATGCCAACTGGCCACTGAATCGTGTCGGGCCAGGCACGACACGAGGCCCGGTTGATCTCGGCACGGTTGACCTCTACACGGTTGACCTCGGCATTATTTTCAAAGTTTCTCTTCTATCGATCCAAATGTGTGGCATTTATTTTCATTCAATTAGATTAATTTTTATAAATTTTATTTAATTATTTCTCAACATAATTAATATATTTATACTTTCAAACATTATTTTTTTTGTATTTATTTATTTCTCGAGATTGAGATCTTATTTATCTAAAATAATTTTTTTTAAAAAAAATACTTCATATTAAATATTTTCTAAGTTTGAATTGCTAGGTTTTTCTATGGCTGATATTACTATTGATCTTGATCCTAATGTAACTTGCTTTATAAGTACATATATATTTCTATACTTTGTTAGATGTAAGATGGCTTATGAAAATTAAAGTATTTCATAATTATTATATTAAAATTGATCTGTATTAGTGTAATTTTGTATTTCATAGGTTAGATGTATTAAATACTTTATAATTGGTAGGTTTTTCTTTGATTGATATTATTGATGATAGTAATTCTAATGTAATTTTCTTTATAAGTACATATATGTTTCTAGACTTTGTTAGATGTCTGATGGTTTATGTAATATAAATTATTTGATAATTATTAGACTAAATATGATTGTATTAGTGTAATTTTGCATCTAATAGGTTTTCACACATAAATATATTTCTGTTATTCTTTACATGTTTAGATATATGAAAGTTTCAACTATTCAAATTCTAGTTTGACTATATTAATTATTGATTTGAGATATATTATAGGTTGTACTTTTTAGGAAAATTCTTTTTCTAGAGATTGTAGATATTTTTATTTGATCATGCTTACTCTAGTTTGACTATATTAATTATTGATTTGAGATATCATAGGTTGTACTTTTTAGGAATACAATTATCTATTGAAAAATAAGGTATAAATAATTATTTCTAGAATGTTTAAAGAGGTATAATACAATATGATGACTTCAGGTGTGAGTAAGCTCATTTAGATCGAATATTTTGATTGCCATTTAACACATGATATTATTTTGTTTTTGGGTTTTTATGAGCATGTGAATTCAATTATTGTTTTCAAAGGCGTTGAGACACTCCTTGAGGTGCGTCTTGAAGCGAGACAGTCCTAAAATGCCTTGAGAGATCCCAAAAGAAGTGAATTGCCTATAAGGCATATGCCTTTTTAGCAGAGACACATAAAAGGCATAAAAGCTTACGCCTTCTCCGCTTTCTCTGTTGAGGCTTACTCTTTACAAATCTTTATTGTTTAGTTATTAAAATTAAAACTAAAATTTTAAAAATTAATTAAAAAAAAATACTCGAATATCCAACCTAATCATTTGCTTTTGATACAAAGGGAAACGAGTTAAAAAAATCTAATTTGTGTGGAATCTTTGTCGTCAGAAAATTAGTTTTTTGCTAGCGTCGCAACTTTGATTGTTTGTCATAATTGAAGCTCCACATCTCTTTGCCTCTTGATTTTAGGTTGCTCTCTCATCTTTCCTCCATGTAACGTTATATCAAGTTGTCTCTCTCATTTTTATCGGTTAAGTTTCTTTGTTTCTTGTATTTTTCTCTCTTGTTTTCCATTAGTATGCCAAGACATTAATTGTGTGGGTTGTGAAGTTTTATTTTATTATCACTTGTTTTTTTATTTAAGTTTGTGGCTGATTTTGATAAGGATAAAGATGGATAAGAATGATGCTTTATTTTATCCATTTATTTGTCTATAGTTTTTGAGACTCGTCAATAATAATGTTGTTCTTTTTTGATTATACATTCTTAAATTATAATATCGAAAATTATGTAAAAGTTAGCTCTCACTAATCATATCACCTAAAATATATTACTTTATAAATTAATAATCATTCTATCATCCAGAGAATTATCATCTGTTTATGAAATTAAAATTTAATTTTTTTTTCTAATATTTTTATGAAATTAGTTTATAATTTTTTGAGCTTGAGTAGAATTATTCTCGGTGTATGAAATCAGTCGATGATATAATTTTAATGAAATTATCTTATGTTTAATAAAATAATATAAAGTTTATATAAGATAAATAAAAAAAAAATAATAAAAATTTTGAAGATGAAGATTAAAATGAAACTAGAAGATTTGATAGTGAAAATTTTCATACTGTTGATATATTAGATGATGATGATGATGTTGACATTAAAGAGGATGATTTAAATTAAAACATTAAAGTTTAGAACTAATATTATGTTGACTCATTTTCTAATTTATGGTTTTAAATTTATGTTGGTAGTTCAATGTATTTATTATTGTTTGAGTAAGTTATTACTCTTTATTTGGAGTATAAAAGTAGTTTTATGTTATTTTATTTTATTTTTAATATATTATAAAATAATTATTAAATTATATTTATCATCACAAAAGGCTTATGTCTCAATGCTTTAAGGCTTATGCTTCATCTCATTAACATTAAAACACCTCGCATTATTTTTTTTCCTTTGAAAATATTGATTCAATAGGGATACATTGTCACTTTGTGATTATTCAACAGGGATGTATCACTATTACCTTCATATTTTTCAAAGATCAACTTGTTGAATTCATAAAAATTTTGAAATAATTTTAGATTGCTCATTTTTTTTACACGTTTAATAGTACATACTTGTGCTCTCCAACTTGAGTGAAGGTGGTGAGTTACATTTTTTGCTTTTATTTTATTATATATTTTAGTGTTTGAAAGATGTAATAGTATTTAAATTATTTTCATTATATATATATATATATATATATATATAATTCCTTAGATTATTTTTAAAAACTTTGTAATGATTTTTTTTTTCTTGGCAAATTAGTGTTTTATTCAATATCCAGAGTATTTTTTTTCAGGATTTGCTTCTTTTTTCTTTGTATATAACTCAATTATTTGGGAGGCTATAAGAAAGAATTGAACAAGCTAATGAAAAAATTGCACATATAGTATAAATTTCTTAGTATAGACTTAAATTGTCATTCTTATTGGATCTTAAATCAAAATAGACAGGTTCTTCAAAAATTTTGTAGGCCTAATATTAGAGATGAATTTTTTAATATAAGTGTTTTATTCTAAATAACATAAATTAAGTGCTAATAATAATCATACTAACTGTTGCTGAGCATAAAATTATTACCCCCATCTATTTATTATTTGAATTTAATTTTCTAATGTTATTCAATCTTTAAAAGATATTTCTTATAGCTATATGCATTTTCTGTGTACATTTGTATTTGTTTATTTGTAAAACTATAAATTATATAAAGATATACTTTCATAATCCTTGGCTTTCTTGTAATATTATATAGATATACTTTAATATATGGAGAAGTTTACGTATCTTATGTTAATAAATAAATTAATATTCTTTTTAAAGTTGTTTTCTTGTAATATTTTTTGTTCTTTTGTGTAATGGTTCGAAAAATTATAGCAAGATGTTAGTTGATACAATTTTGGCAAATATAAAAAATTATTTTTTTTTTCCAATCTTATTTTTATTCAAAAAATATAGATTTTTTAACATAATCTCTTTGAATAATTTTCAAAACAATTATGTTTAATTTTTTTTATATATTCATATAGAACAAAACGTTTTTTTTTTTTAATATTGTTTTGAAATTAAGTTTACAAAATCTATTTTTTTGAAAATGAGCTTATAATTTTTTTTTGAAAGTAAGTTTTAAAAATCTTTCTTTGAAAATGGATGTCTAGATTTCTTAGAAAACATGTTTTTTTTTTTTTTGAAAAAATTGTCTCTGGAAGTAGGACTCACTTTTGTTAATTTTTTTTTCTTTGGAAAAATGGATTTTACAAAATTAGAGTGTGTTTTAGATACTTTTATTTTTTTGATTTTATAGTTCAAAAGATCATCAAATGTGTTGATAATATGTTTTAATGATGATGATTAGAAGTTAGCATTCTTTCACTTTGAAAATTCAATGGCCTTTTTTTTCCTTGAAAAATAATTTTTATTTAATTTATTTTAAAAAAGTTGCATTTTGGAAAAATAAGTCATATTATTACAGTTTGCTTATTTATGTATATATTTTTTATATTATATGTTTTTTGTTGAGATTCTTAATTTGTGTGATGTTCTAATATTTTTGCATGTTCTTTAAGTGTAGACTTATATGAATTTTCATTATCAAGATTATTACAGTTTTATTTTCCACATTTATTTGTAACATGGAATTAGAGTTTAGTAGATGTCTGTTTGAGACTAAGAGTTACGAATCCTAAAATATTGAAAAAAGTGGTGTCCACTATACTATATCAATTCACTTGCTCCTGTAAGAAGTTAGGATTGTTGCATGCCTATTGTGTGTGACAGAGTTCATGGTGGTTGTAGAGTTGTTGCCCAGTAATTGCATGGTAGGTTGGTTATGGTAGCAGTTGCACTGAGATTGCGCATTGTTTTTCATGGTGGTGATGTGGTGATTGCGAGATTGTCACGTGGTGATTGCGAGGTTGTCACATGGTGGTTAACAATGGTAGAAATGGTGGATGTGTATGCAGTGCAGGTGGTGCTAGTGTGTATATGTTTTGGATTTTAGGGTACAAATTCTTCTGATTTAAGGTTTCAAAAAGAATCAAAATTAGGGTTTAGTTGGTATATGGAGGAAATCCTAGAGATGAGTTATACTAGAGATGAGTCATATTAAGATAGATTATTATTTCAGTTATTATAATTTCAGTTATTATAATTTCAGTTATTGTAATTTCATTTAAATGAAAAGTTTACAGTATTGAGTGAACATTGCTGATTATCAAATTTAGTTAAAAATTTTCCTAGAGTTAATCAATTGTGATATACTTATTAGTTAGGAGCATACACAACTTCTTTCTAAGACAATGTTAGATTTTTTTCTTTCATGCATATCTGATTGTTTCATTTATAATTTTAATTTAGATTTTTGAATTATTGATGCTTGAGTTAATATTCATTATTTAAGTAATTATATCTATTTATTATATTTTTTCTTAATATTAAATATTATTATCATATATCAATTATAAAAACTTAATAGAGATTTTTGATTATGCATGGTAGTCTTTTTTTTGAGTATAGATCAATTTGATTTGATACACATAAATATATGAGAGTCTAATTGAGATGCGACCATATAAAGATATATGTATATGATCATTTTTATTAATAATTATTTGGAATATATATGGATATATCTCTTTCAAAATAAATTATATGTTTTTTTTAATTTTTTTATAAAATAATAAAAAATAAATTTGATAAAACTTTTTAAAAAGTAAGATATTAAAATGTATTAGAATATTTATTAGACCAATTTAATTTTTATGATATGAATTATTGTATTAGAATAATTTGGATATTTTTACTTAAAAAAATATTTGAAATATTTTTTGAGAGATTTAATTTTAATCATAATCAATCTCATTATTTGGATGAATTATTCTGCTTTTTTTCAGAATGTATCCTTTTGAATTTTATATCTTAGAGAATGATTATTTAGTTTTTTTCTTAGAATTTTTGGATTCAATTAATTTCTCATTGATTATATTTCATGATGGAATATGATGGCAACTAGGACTTATAAATGCGTATTCTTTATATATTCAAGTATACAAAGAAAGAATAAGTATTTTTTTTATCAGATACTAGTGATATCAAATAACCTTTTTTTAGGCTCATTTGAGCCACTATGTCATGTTTGACATAACATAGTTTTTAATAAATATCATGCCATCCCAATGCGACTCTAAAATGGGCTGACGGGTCCATTGGTTTGCCTTTTTCTTGGATTGTGTTGAATTAGAGATGTCAAGTGGGTCGGGAAGCTCGGGCTTGGTACGAGATATGACTTGATTGAGTCGTGCTTAACCTGACATGACATTGTCTAGAACTGTGCTTGGGGTCGTGTCGAGCTGTCTTGAGGCACGGTTCATGCCTTGTCGTGCCCAAGGTCTTTCGGGCATTGTGTCGGGCCAGACACGACCATGTTGCTTAGCCCGAAGGCATGGTTCTTTGGCACGACCAAAATTAAGCTCTAGAATTTGGGCTGGGTATGGGTATGGTCTGAACCAGACAGCCCGTGAAACTCATTAGGCCTTCGCCCGATGGTCCAACTTTGAGCCTAGAACTAGAAGCTGAACGGCTGAACCTTATGGATTCTTGTCTCTTAAATCATTGGCAATGGTTAAAAAAAAATTAAATGGTCTCACGCTAGCTTGCCTTTGGATGTACCCCCAACGGCTAGCGGCAAAAATCTGACAGCTTTTTGCTTTTTGTCTAATTTTTTTAATAAAATTTTTTTAATAAAATTCAAAATAATGATTTTTAATTTTTTATAAAATCTATATATATATATATATATATATATATATATATATATATTCTTATTCTTAATCTCTATTTATAATTTTATATTCTCTTCTATTTCTCTCTTGTCTTGTCTTTCAATTTTTCTTCTCTTGAGAAGGGTGTGGACTTTGGTGCAGACATTGGACATGACACATTGATAATCGACATTCTATAAATGGCCGGGTTAAGAAAATAGGTTTATATTTTACAAGTATTATTTTTAAAATTTTATTTAATTTTTTATTTTTATTTTAATTAATAATTTAATATAAAATAATATTTAATTTAAAAAAATATAATTTAGAATATAATTTAATAAACTAATAAAAATTTAAAATGACAAATAATAATTTAAATGATGAGAATGAAATTAATATTAATATAAATATATATAATTTAATATGGATAACGATATTCCTATGAAAAGATCTGAGGCTGTCAAAATCTTGATTTTTTTCATGACTTTGATCCGATCATCTAAAAAATAAAATTTTTTTAAAAAAGTAATAGTTGGTGCTCATTTTAATATTATACAAAATAATGATGTTATGGGTATCGATGAAGAATCGACACGATGTAAATATTGTAAAAAAATATTAATCAGTAGGAATACATGTGAAAATGGGCACTTTAAGAGGCATGCAGAATAATACATCAAAAAATATGGTGTATTAGATCCTAGACAAATTTAACTGAGTGGTAGAGTTTTTGAGGTTAGATCTAGTTTAGTTTTTATGTTGATCCTTTTATATATCGCAATGAGTTAGGGAGAAAAGAAATGATCAAATTGATCACCATGATGGGTATTCTGATTAGATTTTTGGAGAATTCAAGGGTAGCCATTATCATGCAGATTTACTTTCAGTTTGCATATCATAGAATTCTTAGGTCTACATTTATGAATGACATAAAAATATTATAAGTTAGAAAAAAAAATAATAATTAATGAATTTATGGAATATAGTGTCTTGATGTTCATAATGTTCGATACATGGATTAGTTGTGATGATGCATATTATACATGCCTTGCCGCTCATTATATATATTCAAAATAGATACTAAATAAAAAAATATTAATTTTTTTTTAAATTCTTTATCTTCATGATGACACGACTATATATAAGTACATGATGAAAATTTTTAGAAAATATAATATTCAAAATAAAATATATTGTATCACATTTGATAGCACATCTAAAAATAGAGTAACATTTATCATCTTTGTTAGGATTATTAGAGATTGATTATTATGAGAGATTTTTTATGTTTTTTTTTTTATTTTTGAGAATGAAACATTCATTAATCAAATATGTAACTCACTAAATTTAACATTCATTAATTTGATTGTATAATTGAGAATGAAAGTTTTTTTTTATTTTTGAAAAAATATGTAACTCACTAAATTTTTTTTGAACGTCTCACAGATAACAGGTATTTAGTAGTCTCTGTTTGTCTGTAGATCTAAATTAAAAGAAATTTTAATCAAATATGAAATATTGTTGGAATTATATATAACTTATTTTGGAGTCATATGTTGGATACGAATACATGATATCTAACTATGTCAATAGTAAGAGTGATGAACTTATTATTGACAGCATTGACTGAGATATATGAATTTCACTTATAAAATTTCTTAAGATTTTTTATGAAATGATGAATGTGTATTCGTTTGTTTATACTCCAACGACTTGTATTCCACTCAAGTGTATATACAATATTAATAGCATGTTTTTAAACTTTAGAAGTGACTTGACATTTAGTGATATGACCGTTGAGATAGAAATTAAATATTTAAAGTATTAGTTTATCATTTTATTTTTTTTATTATTTGATTGCCTGTATAGGGCCTAGGATTAAAGTGGAAGTGATAGATAATATTTTGATATACATATTCTCGTGCATGAACTAGGAAGACTAACATAAAGAGTTCATTCACGAGAAGTTGGTTGAGTTATTTACATACTATAACTCTATGTATGATTATAGTAGTTGTCAGGCTTTGAGTATGAACATGAATAGTTTATTTGGAGATGATGACTTCTCTATTCAATTACCGAGAGGTAAATGATGAAGTTGATCGTTGAATAGTAGTGAACTATCTTAATACTTAAATATTGATGATTGTTCAATCCTATCATATACCGATAATAATAATCTTAATATTTTATAATAGTTGAAATTATATGAGTTCACCTATCTTGTGTTGTCTAAAATGATATAATATCTACTGACTCATTTGGTATCGAGTGTAGAATCAGAATTTTTTTTTCTATTATATAAATGTGATTTCGGATAAGAAATCGAGTATGCGGTTAGATATTATTGATATATTAGCATGTATGAAGGATTAAAATGATTCAAACTTTAGTATTCAGGATTGTACTGTAATTGCAATAAGAGCAGAAGAGTTGGTGACATATGATGATTAATGAGATTTTGATGATGATTGAGATTGAATCTACTGTTAGTGATACCATCAAATGTTTACTGGGTTGATCATCAACGTATTAATTTTTGAGAATGTATTATTATTTTATACTTATATTACGTTACGAAATGATTTGAATTTATAATATTTATTTTATGTTATTTTTGAAAGTTGTGAAGTGTGACTTGTGATTATAATTTTTTTTATAATTAATTAATTAATTAATTAATTTTATATTAAAATTTATAATATTTAGAGATGACCTAAACATGCCCGAAATGACACGTCTTGGCATCACCCGACACGAAATTCCTTATCCCCGACTTGAACAAGCCCAAATCTAGCAGATTCTGGCCGTTTGACATCTCTATGCTGAGTCATGCAAAGTCTACTAAAATTTGGCCAAGCTAGCCTAAGTTTATTCTAGGTTAGTCTGATTCATTCTAGATAAGATTTGGTTCATTCCAGGCTAGTCTAATTTAGCCACCCATTCTGAAATTGGCCCGCATTAGCTAGTCTTCCAGGTCGTGCCTACTATGTTTTTTGTGACATGCAAGATGAGAACCTTGCCACAGGGCAAGCTCTGTCACGTTAGTCTTGTTTATTCTAAGCTAGCCTAGTTTGTTCCATGTAATCATAGTTTGTTTCATGCTAGCTTAGTTCACTCTATGTTAGCTTGGTTTGTTTCAGACTTGCTTGGTTTGGTTGGTTGAGTAATGCCTTTTGTGTTTCTTGCCACATGTGTGCCAACTCGATGCTTCTCCATGCAAGACTTTGAACTGGGTCGTGCTAATCATAATATTTTCATATCGTGCTTAGGTCTCTTAGCCTAGTTGACACCTTTAGATACTTCTAGGAATTTAGTGAGTATTAATGTTGTTTTTTTATTATTATTTAATTTTTTAATTAATCTCTTAAGAGTGTGAATCTAGATATTATATATTTATCTATTATATTTTCCCTTTTACATGTAGTCATGCCCGGACTACTATTTAGTATTGAGTCGTATTTTGATTATATTTGAATATGTTAGTTATCAGTATGATGTTATTCCTATAAAATCATAATATTTATCAACAAATTCATATCATGTTGAATTTGGAGAGAGAGATTTTGATAAATAGATTTTTTTGAGGTCTAGATGACATAATAGTTTATGAGTCTTTGCTAGTATAAACTCATTGAGTTTGTAGCTAGGAGATATGAGCACCCATGATATAAAGTGTATATCACAAGAGATAGACATGCTCAGTTTGCTCAGACTAGAGATAACCTTATCGACGAGCCAAGTTATATTGTAGTAAGTTTTTTTGATTTTGATTTTTTGAATGTCTTTTGGAAGTTACATTAAATTATATTCAGTATTTGATTTTATAAGATTTGTTATGCTCAAATCTTATATTGATATTAAAAATTCATTTTTAATAATTTTTTTGAATATATAGATATTAGAGAAAATATATTGATATTAAAAAGATTATAAAAACAATTCATTTTTTTGAATTTTTTAATAATTTTTCAGGGCAGGAATTCAACAGCTGTCAGATTTTCTGTCATAGTCATTGCGGGTGTATCTAACGACTGAATGCATATCAACTACAATTTTTTTTTTTTGACATTTGGGTCAGTTTGACCTTGACAGTTCCAGAAGGTTCAAGAATCAGGCAAAGGCTAAGGAGTGAGGCAAAGTGTGAGCTCGACGGGTCATGGGAGCTTGAGTAGTCGTGCTTTGAGGTGTCAAATGTATCAGGTCGGGCCAGCCTAATTTTTGGGCCCAACTGGGCTGGCATGGTTTCTTGTTCAGCCTGGTATGGGCCTGTTTGGGCTGGGTCAGTCGGAGAGGTTTATGTTAGGTCTTTAAAAAAAAAAGGGTTTCGGGTATCGTGCCGCAGCGCCGCAGCGCTTCCATTGCCTGTCAGGCATGCTGAACCGTGGCCTGTCGGGCATTGCTGTGTCGTCCTTTTATTGGGCGTCTCTCTGTGCAAGGTCCTAACTTAGAGGTGTCAAATATTTGTTATTTATTTTATAATTTTTAATAGAAGCACCTAACTTATGTGTTATATCTATTTTTTTTGTTTACTTTATATGGGTACACTTATATATATATTTTTAATTCGTCTAATAGAGTGTTGATTAGTGTTGAAATTATCATTTTTGAATATAAATTTATTTTTTTAATTGATTTAGTATGGAAGGGATTCAAGAGATGCAGCTAGATCTTTTATTTTTTTATTACTCATTGAAGTCGTCTTGTGGATGTGTGAGCTTTCAACTAGTAAAGTGTTATTTTTTTAGTTACTTATGAACTTGTAGATTTATATCAATTTTATTCGTGCATGAAATCATCATACATACTAATAAGTACATAATATTCTGAGTCTAAAAAGAGGTTTTCTTGATAATGTTTTTTCCTCGTCTAGTCAAGCTAGTAGCTTTCATGTTGATACTATACTTGACTTAGAATTTGTTGGGAGCATGATGATTTAATTACTCATGATTTTGAGCTTATTCTAAGAGTGATGAACAAATGCAACCTATTTAAAGTGGAGGAGCATCTCATGCAACCGACTTCTCTCATCTTCATCGTTTGATACCCTTTGAAAAAAAAATGAATGAATCATAATCAACATGTTATTCCACAAGTATTATTGTACTCACATTCTATATGTTTTTTATTTTTTTATTGACAGTATAAGGTCTTCAAAGTTGCCTCTTAAGATGTTTTCTATTTCTTTATCATGTTTGTATATGTTAGAAGAGTTAAATGTACTCAACTCTTATGACATTTAAGAATTAATATCTTGATTTTTGTGAATGTCTATTATTAGCTGCAAGTGGATATTTATTGTAAAAATTTATCTAAATAAGAAGTTAATTGTCTAAATGTGAGATTTGTTATGAGAGGATTTACTCATATATTCTATTTAGATGTGTCAAAAGAACCGTGCCATGTCGGCTCAATACGGTTTTAGGCTGCCCAACCGTGCTACCGTACTTAGCTAGGTATGACCCAGGAACGGACACAGGAAATTCCCTTGCTGTGCTGGACCAGGCATAGCCGAATCGTGTTGGCCCGCCCGGCCTGGCTCAGTTGACACCTTTAATTCTAAGTGGCTTACAAGGATATTTTTTGTTTATTGGCTAAGATATTTTTAGTACTGATACTTATATCATTGGCAAGATTCTATAGATGTAATATATATTAATTACACGTGCAGAGTCCATATCAAAAGGTGACTAAATAGTAATATTTAGTTTGTAGATTATGAAAAAATATTATATGGTCTGAAGTAGTCACTAAGAGTATGACTTGTGAAGTTTTCACTTGCAACCTTTTTTTTTGTTTTACATAGTTATATTACATATTTTTTTTGAATAAGTTTAAATGATAAATATATTATGCTAATAATGTATGTGAATGATATTTTTATTATATAAGATAATAAATTAAAAATTATTCAACTTAAGGAATATTTTAATCATAGTTTTGGATGAATAATACTAGGATACTCTTATATTTTTGGGATAAAAGTAGATTGTGGCTTGAGAGGTATTATGTTCTCACAGATGAGATACATAGTTGATGCTCTCATATAAGTTAATTTTTTGAATTATATTCAAAAAGATATGTTTATAGAGCCGGATACTAATTTCTTATCTAATATGAATCATATCATTAACTTAGTTATATTTAGGAAAAATCTATTAAAGATGAATTATTTAATTATAATTGAATTAAATATAACATATATAGTTAATATATTTAGTCATAGATTTTGCTTGACATACTTGCTAGTATGGAACTCATTGCATACTTGAGTATATAAATAAATTTTTTGGTCTTGATATTTCTTTTTGAACTTATGATAGTCTTTAGCTAATTGATTTTTTACACTTTAGTTGTGCATCGTTGTACTATGAGGTACTATATATTTTTTAGAGAATTTTATTTTAGAAAAGTAAGACAAATGATAATTTTAATATCCAATGTATAGGTAGAGTTAAGAGTGATGATAACACTCACTTGCGATATACCTTGTGTCATTCATTTTTTTGAGAAAATTGAGTATTCATATATTTCTCTTATTATTTTCTTTTTCTGATAGTTATACAATAAATAATATAATTAGAAATTTAATATTTTACAAGCAAACTAAGTACATATAACTGAATTGATTCTTTATCATGAAAAAAATTCATGATGTGATTATTAATACAATTTAAGTTACTAAAGTAGATGAACCAAATGATATGTTCATGAATGTATTATTAGGACTCAATTTGCTTCTCTCTCCTCCAAGGTTATTGTGCTGGATATTTATGCATTAGTTTGATAAAATTCTGAAGTTTTTTTTTTTTTTTTGATTTTTTATATTTTGTATTCATCTTTTGACAGGAGCACCAATTAATGGGATGTCCTAATAGATTTTCTTCTTATTCATAGTGTTTGGATTGTTGATTTATCATGATCTATAATTTTTATATTGGAGTTAAAAATTTATTTTTTTTGGGTTTATTTGTTATTATATTATTCATTTCAGATCACAACATTATTTTATTATGGGATCAAATTTCAATTATTTTTTGAAGCCAAAAATTCTCAATGATGTAAGTATCCTTCATGAGAATATCTTGATAATAACATATTGATTTATCTGGGAACAATTTAAAGATTATAATCCTTTATGCTATGTGCAATTGAGAAACTCATTATATAATATATATATATATATATGATAATGTTTTACTTTTATCTTGATGCCTAGGATTACAAGATTTGATTGTGGACTTAAGTATCAACTATGATGCAAATCTTTCTATTTTATTCCAAAAGGAGATGCATTTCTGCACTTAGTATCTTTTATCTCATCAAGGTCGCAACACTTACCACAAAATATAAAGTTTTTTTTTTCTTTTTTGAATTTTGTGATATCTTCTATCACAAAATAATCAAGGAAATGTCTTTTATCACAAAATATTATCACAATTTTTTATATGAATTTTTAAATCATAGATAGAATAGTATTTATATTCAAAAAGTGTATTAAATATCGAATTCTTTATATATGCATGTATTTCTTTATTGGTAATATACAAAATAATAATTTAGTTATATTTTTTTGTTAAAGTTTTTTGTTTTTTTTTTTATAAATATATTAGAATCCTATCTAAATAAAAATTTTTTATAATAAAAATTTCTTTAAAATTCAATGGCGAATGTTCTCCTGATATTGAACCTATACAATAGAATTTTAATAATAGACTTACTCAGTACAATTTCATTAATATAATATTATGTCTTATCTAAAATCTTATCTAAATTAAAAATCTACATCTGGCTTTCATCTCATTTGATCTAGAGGGGGTTTTTGAGTATTTCTTAACCTATAATGTTAAGAAATTGAATGCTGCTTTTCTGCAATTTTGGTTTTTTGTGTGCCATCTTTTTGATGCATTTGTTAATTTTGCCTTTGCCTAAAGGAAATATTTGTTTTGTTCTAGTTGAAAAAAGATGATTTGCTATCAATTTTGTATTCCTGACTTTGTATTTTTTTTTTCCTTGGAAAGGTTTCTGGTAATGCAAAAAAGGCCCGAGAAATTCTAATTGAAGCACTGGAGAATGTCCAATTATCAAAACCAATTATTGAGGTCTTTCCATCTCTATATACATTTGTCAAAAAGATATCACTCACCTTTATCAATGTGAAGGAATTATTTCACACTTTATGAATTTATATGTAGGCCCTAATACATCTTGAGTCAATCCAATCTCTACCTAGGCAGCTTGATTATTTGGATATGTTGGTTGATAAGTTTCTCCTACCCAGTTCAGATATTGAATGTATGGCGAGTGCTGCTGATAGAGAACAACTTTCTTGCATTTTCTTGGAGGTAACCTGTAATGAAATTTGCTTGCTTATAAAATTTGTCAAGTTAAGATGTCTTTGATCTTTTATCTTGTAGAATCATGGCCAAATCTGTTTGCTCCCATCAAAAATATTGATGATTTATGAAAAAATTCACTGATAGTAATAAATGTTGTAGCTTACAACTTTGAAATTTATAGTTTTGTTAGTTATTTTTTTATTATTGACTTTACTGAATTATGGAAGGTAACACTCAATCTGTTAGTTATATCAATCATATTTATCCCTTATTAATAGTTGATTTTCTACACTCAACGTTGAGATTTTTTAATTTATTATTGTGTGCTTGTTAATGTGGCTTGAATTGTTACATGATATCATAGTCAATACCTTAAGAAAAACAAATCTTAGGTTTTTGATTGTCACAATCCCTAGGACTTGTGAGTGTTACAAACCCTAGAGACAGCGAGAGGAGTGTGCAGTGTGCACTATACTAGCACTGTGCACCTGGACGTATGTGCTACTATACACATGTCCATCCAGAAGCCAAAAAGGTGCGCATAATTATTGTGCATCATTGTTTATGCCGTTGCATGCTCACTTTGTGCATCATGTATCAACGCCCTTTGTGTTGGCGCTGTAAGATGGGCTGTGGTGCATGTATTTTGGTGATGATTGTTTAGTTTTTTTGGCAGTAGAATTGGAAGACAACCAATATCCTAATTTTCAAGGTGTGGTTCTCTTGTCATTAGGTTTTGGGTGCCTCAAAACCTAATAATGCTCCTGTTTATCTCTTCACACTATTTTGAATCCCCAAAAAAATTAGTCCCTAATTTGGACAAAATCCAAATTCGAGTTTGTTGAGGTTTGAATGATCCTCCAGTTTATTTTAGATTGATGGAGTATTTTTTGATAAAGGAGGTGATCCTTCTAGTTGTTTAGCCATTAAACTAGAAGTAGTTAAATTGCCTTATTAGTCACAATAGAGACAAATGTATGAGTGTCACAATTTAATGTACACATTGCAAGAGGATATACCACATCACAGGTAGTTGTCGAGCATTATTTTTAGAAAGAATGCCAAGAGCACTATACAAAATTAAGAGAGATGAATTAATGATCATGACCATTTATGATTTTTTAGTGTTCATCCATCTGCCTCCATGATATGTAATAGAAAGGAGGATATAAAATTTTTATCTATGGTAATAATATATACTTTTTGTTTTTTTAAGGTATTATTAGGGTTGTTATTCATATTTTTTTAGACTTATGAATTATTAATACATGAGTTTATACTTATATCACTAATAATTATTAATTATTTATTATTTTTTTCTTATTTATGAATATTATGATAGCTACTAATAAAGTTTCATAAGCTATTTGATATGATAATAATATAATATTTAATTTCATATTATGTTTATTTTTTAATATGTTTATTCTAATTATTCTATTACTCTATTTTCATTGAGATATATTTTTAGCTATTTTATTTTGATCTTATTTTTTTTATATTAATATTTAATTTTAAAATTAAAAAAATTTTTAAATTATTTAATTTAAGATTTATCATGGTGAATTATATGTATTCTATTTTATGATGTATTTTTTTTCTTAATGTTTAAGTATAAAATTATTTATTTGTGCATTATCAATTTGGTTATTCATCACATATTTAGTTGAAAATATTTTATACCAGTCATATAAGTTTTTTTATCATTGAGTGTGATGTGTATTGGATAGAAAAATATATCAGTTCTTATTTTGCATGATAGACCGATGTGAACTAGATTTCATTTAATTTGATACACTCATGTATAAGGATATAAAAGAGAAAAAAAACTAGAAAAGTTCAAGTATTTTGTTAACTTTTTTGATGACAGCTGCTCATGATTTACGTGATTGATATTTTTTTAGTATGTCATTTAAAATTTTTCAATTATTTATTAGGATAATTATAATTTAATTTAATAACAATATCTGATTAATAATATATTAGAGTATATTTTAGATAATTTTAATATTAACTATATAAATTATGTGATAATATATTAAATTTTATATATCAGCATAATCTTATAGAATGAGATTAAAAGATGAAAGAATGGTTGATACACTTTGAATGCTCTTCTTTGATAATAATTTTAGTGTTTTTTGTTGAGATATAAGTTTAATTATAATTTTTTTTATCAATCAGATATGTTTTTTTTTTTGAACACTTTTTAAAATCTTATATCGAGAAGAAACATTATTAACCAACTTCATAATATTTCTGGGAGTATGTGCTTGGGAGAATTATATTTTGGGATGTTTCATTAGAAATTTTTAAGTTTTAGAAACTAAACATTTGATATTTTTCAATAAGTCATAAAAACTAAAAATAAATTAAAAATAAGTGTACCCAAATTCGTAAGTCCTAAACTATCCTCTCCCCTACCCCTCGCCCTCGCCCTCGTCCACACCCTTGACCCTCGCTCTCGTCATCGCCCTTGCCCCTTGTCCTCACCCTAGCCCCTAGCCCACACCCTCGTCCACGCTTTCGCCCTCACCCGTCGCTCTTGCCCATCTTTCCTCCCCCGACTGCCTTCACCTCTCTCCCCTCTTTCCCCACCCTTTTCCTCCCTCCCATCTCTATGAGCTCTTTCGTGGAGCTCCTGCGAGCTCGACTTCGAGCTCGACGAGCTCCCTCGTGGAGTTCCATTGAGCTCCAGCGAGCTTGACGTGAAGCTCGAGGAGCTTCATAAGCTCAACAAAGAGCTCGACGGAGCTCCATCTTCGAGCTTCAAGAAGGAGCTTCTGGAGATGGGCGGGGGGAGAGGGATGGGAATAGAGGGGCGAGAGGTGAGGTCAGACGAGTGAGGGGAGACTGACAAGGGTAGAAGGGCGAGGGGCATAATGTGATATCTACAGTGTTTTCGAAGTCGGAATTCACAATGCCGGCCTCTGATTTTATAAAATTAACAGCATGACAATGGCTGCCGATCATAACGACTGGTTTTGACACGTTGTTTTCAGACGCACTAGTTTGGACATATTTTTGAAATCGGCCTCAAATTTTTGATTTTTTATTTTAAATGTATTATTTCCGTACAAAACTCTCTTTTTAATTTATTTTTAATTTTGTGATTTTTTTTTAAAAATATCAAATTGTTTTGTTTTTAAATCTTAAAAATTTCTGGGGAAGCACTCCAAAACATAATTTCTCCCTATATATTTTATACATAATATCTTCCTAGTTTGAGACAACGTTTATTATGGTGTCTTAAGAGGTGTTTTAATTTTTTGTTTAGTTTGTTTAGTTTTTCAGTACTTAGAAAATGTATAAGTATCTTGTATTAGAGTTTGATTGGGTGCTAGTGAGTGTTGAGATAATCTTTTTTTAACATACTTATTTTTTATAAATCTTAGAGCGATTTTAGTTCAAGAATTATATCTAAATTTATTTTTCATTTTTTTTTCCCCTATAGTTATATCTGTAAGGGAGAGTTTTGTATATCATGTATGCTTTTTTATGATTAATATTATATATTTACATAATTATTAAGAAATACTTTTATACAATTAAAGTATTATAATTGTCACAAAATCGAATTTGAAAAATAAAATAATACTTAAACAATAACATAGAATTACTTGAAATAATATAACATAAATAAACTTGAAACTTTATATATAATTCAATGTTTTAACAAAATATATAAAACCCCTTATATAGGAGACGAAATTGATGGGGCAATACATATAAGTTTGGTGCTCTTATCAAACAGAGAATAAATAAAAATAGTAAAACAACATAGCCAATAAGTTGCGCGTGTACATACCTCAATTTTTGATAAAATGTATAGGTGTAACTTGCTTGGTCATCGCAGCTAACTTTTGTCGTTGCAGTTTATTGGTATATTTGGAGACGTGCAGTCCATCAAAAAGGCCAATGACAGGCATGCAAAGCTGTTCTCACCACACAGGAGCAGACTGGATATTAAAAAGCGCCAAGCAGAGGACTATCATACTTCTGACAAGGCAAAAGTATCAAAATCATGCTCTGATGCATCATCATCATCAACAATGTCTGTGATGGGTACATATCCAAGCGCACAGACACAGTGGGCTAGTACTGGCTATAGTTCTTTTGGGTTGCAGGCACAGGTTTGGCCTCCAGTTACCCAGGCACAAGTGCAGCAGCAACAGTGGGCACCTGCTTATGCCCAGCAGGTAAGCTTCCGCCTCGTCTGTTATCGATGGTAGTAGGTAGAGCTAACTCACCATTCAGTCTGTAAATCCTTTCCTCATTTTGTTTTGTTTTGTTTTTTTTTTTTTGAATAATTTTTTGTTTTTTAGGCCATGTATGGTGGATATGTTGGATATGGAAGCAGCTACCCGAATAATCCTCAAGCACCGACTTCCACTGCCCAACCTTCTTCTTATGTTAGTTACCCACCTGCATATGCTGTTCAGGCTTATCCCCAACAGACCCATGCGATCCCTTCTGCAACAGCCCACCAGGCCTCTTCCCAGCAGCTTCCTTCAGCCTCCCAATCCCAACCCTCCTACTATGGAACTTTCTACCAGTAGTTGCATCTTCTCGAACATTGTTATTTAACTGTTGAATGTTCGTCTGTGTATGACATCCATAATTATTCTTGCTTTAAATTTCTCATTTCTATTATTCTTTCTCCATATAATTGGTGGATTATAAAGAAATATGGTAATAATATGAAAGCTGGTGAATTTCACATTTGTGATTTTGTTACACTTATGTTTTTGATTTTAAGAATGAATGGTGGGAATATGGTTTAGAGAATGAAATGCAAAGTCAAATGAGGCGGAGCTTTCAGACGCTCCTCTTCGTTATTCTTTATTTAAATCACAGAGCTCTTCTGATTGCGAATTTTCAATACGGAAATCGTAACGTAGATGTTCATGTGCGAATCTTGTTTCCGTTCGAATGAGGTTGAATATTGGTCGCCTCCTCAACCGAATTCCTTTTCGCTTCCTGCTCCTCCCCCCAACTGGCCTCCAGGTATCCATTTCAACTTCATCGCGAGCTTCGCCAGAGCATTGCGACGCGCCTGTTACCGTCGATATGTTTTATTGCGTTCTATGAATAATGTCCATTTTTGTTGCGGAATCATTGAATGAAATGCATCTATTTTTTTCCAACTGATGTTTGCGATTCGATAATGTTGAAGATATGCTGATTCGCGTAACAATTCTCTGGTTTGTGTGCGTTGATGAGATAGACACGCTTTTGTCATTCTGCAATGGGAGGTGGATTATGGACAATGTTATCAATTAGGAAGATAATAGTAGTGCTACTTGCTAGCAATGTATATTTTTTTTCATTTATATTTTACAAGCTAGAGGATCAAAAAACAATATTATAATATAACTATAGGTGTCTGAGCAAGTTTGAAATAACCCATGCGTGTATATGGGATAATATTATTTGACTATATTATAGAAAACTGTGAGATTTACAGGTTAGATATTGTTTCTAATAAAAACATTTTTACCAGTGTTATATTTCATTTAGAATATTTGTCATGTATGTAAATTGATAATTTAATAAAAAATGTAAATTATTAAAAATTTAATGATTATAGTCAAATAGGATATAATAATGTCTGTATAATATTTTGAAATCTGTAAAATTATTATCTTTAAAAATTATAACTGATGAATTAAAAAGCAAAATATAATCTTTCATACTATTTGATAAGAAAGTATTATCTTATCAGATAATATATACAAGAATTATCATCATATTTTATTGATATTGAATAAAGATACTTGCCATCATATTAAAATATAATCTCTAATATTATATTATATAATATATATACTAATTGAACTTGCAGAATAATCACATTGATTAAAAAACTAAAAGTTAGATGATGTTTATATTATACATGCACAATCATGATGCAGATATTTCTTTTTGTTTTTCAATTCTACCACTCAAAAATAAGTTGGCATCTATTTGTAATAGATGATTAATAATGTTGATCAGTACATAATAATATCTCAATAGTATTATTTCTAAAAATTAAAGAGGACATTTCTAATAATTTTTGAATTTGAGAACTAATATGTTTAAATGAAAATATTTATTATTGCACCAAATATGATATCGATGTTTATTGAAAAAATGAAATGATAAATTTTTAAAGATATTATTGATTTTAAAGTATGAAAAAAAAGTATAATCAAAGTTATAATATTTAAAAACAAGTGTATCAAACTCTTAACTGATTGATTTTTGGTGTCATCCAATATAATAATCCAAAAAAAAAAAAACACCTTAAATCAATCTTCTCCTTTGCCCCCTCTATCTTGTAACTCCATCGATGCTTGACCCACCTAACTACATAGAAGGAGTTCATGTTTGCTCCATGTAGCTTGAAGAGCAGCTACATGGAGCTCTTGTTCGAGCTCCATTGAGCAATAGTAGCTTCATGGAACTCGTCTCCATGGAGCTCGATGGGACCTCATCGAGCTCTATGGAGACGAGCTCATGGAGCTCAATGGGGGGCATATCGAGCTCCATTGAGATGAGCTCCCGGAGCTCAACGTGAGCCTATAGAGTTCAATGGAGCTTTGCCAAGGAGTTTGATGGAGCTCATCGAACTCTACGAAACTGCTTGATGGAGCTCATCGAGCTCTAGGAAACAGCTTGATAGAGCTCATCGAGCTCCCCCGAAGAGCTTGATGGAGCTTGTAGGAGGAGGTCGAGGAGTTTTAGCAAACTCCTCAATGGAGAGGGCAAGGGGTGCAATTAGAGGACGAGGGGCCAGGGAGAGGCAATGGGCAAGTTACAGGGAAGAGGGCAAGGGGTCAATTATAGGAGAGAGGGCCAGAGGCAAGTTACAGGGGAGCAGGGAAGAATGCGAGGAGCATGTTTTACAGGTGCGAGGAGTAAATATTAATTATAGGTATTTTAGGATCTATTTATGAGTGCAAAATTTTTCAATTTGTCGAGAGTTTAATATATATTTTTTAGATTTTAAAATTTGGGATGGTTTTTCAATTATTTTGTGGGTATCACATGCCCCTCGTCTATATGAAATTCTAACCAAAAAGAGCTTCGTATTTGTTTTTAAATATGAAATTCTACTAAATAAAAGTTTCGGTATCACGTCTATATTTGCATGTGTGAGCAATATTGATCACACATGCAAATACAACAAGTTTTTATTTCATTGAAGTAGTTTCGGAAAAAAAAAATGGTGTTCATGTGCATTCAGGTAGCGGATTTGGATCTGGCAAGGTGAATCTGGGTGAGATTGAAGTGTGCAAAATTTCAAACTTAGAGTTCATTTGGGGCTGCCATCTTTCCGAGGGAAAGAGAAAAGGGGTCTCATTTTATAAACCAGCATTAATACCCACGGGGTTTTACAGCCTTGGTCATTCTTGCCAACCCAACTGTAACCCCTTCCATGGCTTCCTTCTAGTAGCTAGAAGCATTTCTTCTGATGAAACGGATGCAAAGCTTTCAGTTCAGAAACAACCTCTCCAGATGCCACTGGATTATGCGCTAGTATGGAGCACAGAGGATGGAATTTTAGAAGATAATGACAATGGGGGCGCGGCTTTCTTCTGGCTCCCTCAGCCACCCAATGGGTACAAGCCCATTGGGTTTTTGGTCACCAACAACTTCAAGAAACCTGATTTAGATGATGTCAGATGTGTTCGGGAAGACCTGACTGACAAATGTGAGTCTTATCGCCTGTTAATCAAGATCTCGAATGCGCTGCTTTGCGTCTGGTCGACCAGACCTTCCCACCGAGGGATTCTGGGCAGAGGTGTCTCCGTCGGCACGTTTTTCTGCACTACTAATGGTCGTCGCTACTCGGCGTGCCGACTTGGAAATGAACTCGACATTGCTTGTTTGAAGAATGTCCATTCTGAACTTCATGCCATGCCTGTTCTGCAACAGATCCACTGTCTCGTACGCCACTACGGGCCGACGGTTTTCTTTCATCCAGACGAGATCTATTTTCCGTCATCTGTTGAATGGTTCTTTGAAAATGGAGCTCGCCTACACACGGCCGGAGATTTGATCGGCGAAGCCATTGATTCTGCAGGGTCCAATCTTCCCACCGGCGGGTCAAACGACCGCTCATTTTGGATAGACTTACCGAATGATAAACGAAGAAGGATGGTTAGACATGGAAACTTGGAGAGTGCTCAGCTTTATGTGCACGTAAAGCCGGCTCTTGGCGGGACTTTCACCGATGTAGCCATGTGGGTGTTTTGTCCTTTTAATGGTCCGGCCACCATTAAGGTGGGCCCCATGAGCGTTCAGCTGAGCAAGATCGGGCAGCATGTGGGTGATTGGGAGCACTTCACTCTCCGCATATGCAACTTCACGGGAGAGCTATGGAGTCTGTACTTGTCTCAGCACAGCGGCGGAGAATGGGTGGATGCTTGTGAGTTGGAGTACGTTGAGGGAAACAAAGCGGCAGTTTACTCGTCCAAGGGTGGACACGCAAGCTTCGCCCATCCCGGCACATACATTCAAGGATCCACCATGCTCGGGTTTGGAGTGAGGAACGATGCATCCCGAAGCACCTTGTTTGTGGATTCAAGCACGCATTACGAAATTGTAGCGGCGGAGTATCTTGGCGAAGCCGTTTTAGAGCGTTTTTGGTTGCAGTTCATGCGAGAGTGGGGACCGGCCACAGTGTATGATTCGAGACGCGAGCTCGATAAGATCATTAGTCATTTGCCGGTAATGCTTCGCGGTTATGTCCAGAACATGTTCAATAGGTTTCCAATTGAGCTTTATGGGGAAGAGGGTCCTACTGGCCCTAAGGAGAAGAACAATTGGGTGGAAGATGAACGAGGGTAGGTCGGAAATAATATTGACCAAATGCAATTTACAAAGACTGACCCTCTATGTATTCTTTAATTACTTTTTCTTCCAATTTATGTTAAAAATAATACTGTTGTGAATTTGGAAATTATTTTTAAAATTTTAATTAATGATTTAAGTGGGTAAATGGGTATTCTAATCGGTGACCCATGGCCTCAATGATAAAACCTCACCTCAATGCATCATCTGCTGACCAGTATAAGCATTAAATCGAATGTAAAGACACATGCACACCCACCCACCCACCCAATACAACCACACCCCCACACCCACACAACCACACCCCCACACAACCACACCCCCACACCCCCACACACCAACACCCCCACACACCCACCCCCCCCCCCCCCCCCCCCCACGCACACACGCACGCACGCACGCAGCACGCACGCACGCACGCACGCACGCACGCACGCAGGCACGCACGCAGGCACGCACGCAGGCACGCACGCACGCACGCACGCACGCACGCACGCAGGCACGCACGCACGCACGCACGCACGCACGCACGCACGCAGGCACGCACGCACGCACGCACGCACGCAGGCACGCACGCACGCACGCACGCACGCACGCAGGCAGGCACGCACGCACGCACGCAGGCACGCACGCACGCAGGCACGCAGGCACGCACGCAGGCACGCACGCACGCACGCAGGCACGCAGGCACGCACGCACGCACGCACGCACGCACGCACGCAGGCAGGCACGCAGGCAGGCACGCACGCAGGCACGCAGGCACGCACGCAGGCACGCACGCACGCAGGCACGCACGCACGCAGGCACGCACGCACGCACGCACGCACGCACGCAGGCACGCAGGCACGCACGCACGCACGCACGCAGGCACGCACGCACGCAGGCACGCACGCACGCAGGCACGCACGCACGCACGCACGCACGCACGCAGGCAGGCAGGCAGGCACGCACGCACGCACGCACGCACGCACACACGCGCGCGCGGGGGTGCGTTTGTTTGTTAACGTATATATGGAAATTAGAAATGGATTTAGAAATGGAAATTAGAAACAGATTTAAAAATAAAAATTTGAAATGCCCACATATTTTTATATTAGGAATGAATTTGAAATGGATTAGAAATGAAATAATATAAAATCAAGAAAAAATTGAAAATTTTACATTGCTAAATATTTCAGTTTTACTAATCCATCACTAATTGCAATGCAAAGTTGGATGCATATATGCTTACGTGACATTTAACAAAGAAAAATTTTATATCCATTTATACTTAGAAACATAATGCGTATCTGTTTCTACTTTTTGTGAGGAAAATTAATTCTATCGCTAAATGAGAAATAACATGCATATCGATCACTATATCATTTAAAATGATTATACGATGGAAAATTATTCCATCACTATTTTAGTGATGAAAGTAATTTCCATCACTAAAATATGATAATTAATTTCCAAAGAACACTTCAAATATACTTAGGGTCTTGGGGATTTTTGCTTTTGATTCTGATTTCATTCAAATCGTATGTTGATTGTCTATCAACTCATATATTGATCGACATGCATTTCATCCATAATTGAGTTATGAAATTATGATTTTTATTTTATCTAATAAGTATTATTTTCAGGAATATCTATATTTGAGTATTTTGAAGTTACGTATAATTTCTTTTCATTTTTAATATTGATATTGGGTTCTATCGTTTATTTTGTTGAATGGTTATAAATATAATTGATTAATTATACATTTTATATTTGTTTCTCATTTTTGGATTTGTAAATATTTTTTGGATTAATTATTTATTGAATTTTTGTGTGTATTTTATTATTGACCTATAGTTAAAATCATTAAAAATTATTTTGCATTTTGTTTCCTTATATGATTACATGAAATTTAATAATTTCAAAAAGAATAACTCATAATAATGGTGCAACCTTAACAAAAAATAATTTTATTAAAACATATACTAAAAGTTTATTTGTTTAAACTATAAAAATAGCAAAAAAATAATGAGAGTATGTAATTAGCATGGTGACATGTAATGAATAATTAAAAAACTATAAAAATTTAGAAGCCCATTTAAAAATTTATATAGCTATTTTATCTATATTTCACTAAAATCGTAAAAAAATAAATAAAACTTGCCTTTATTTTAATATTAAAAAAATAATATTTCATGTCACATGCGCTATATGACTATGTATACTGCATACTTCATATAGATTAGATGATTTTTCTATTTATTTATTAATATTCTTTGTTGATAGTTGATTTATTATTTTTTCATTGACAAATTTTAATGTATTGACATTGATAATTTATTTATTATTTTTATTATATATATTATGTTTGTTATTATGAACAATATTATGGATGTCCATAAAATTTCCATTAATCTCTTAACTATTTGATATTCTTGTGACTCTTATTATTCATTGATTAATGTGTATTAATTGGCATGAATTAATATGTATTCATTGGTACATTTATTTGTGTATTGATGTATATATTCATTGATGTATTTATATACACATTAATATATTCATGTATTAAACCCTATAAATATGGAGTCTTTGAATGAGTCAGGATATACTTGAAGGAATAAGAAATCTCTCTCCTGTTTATCCTATATCAATCGCTATGTCGTCCTTCTATTTCATAATATGTTATCAGCACGAAGCACTGTTGGATTTTTAAGAGATATATTGAAGAATATGAAAACTCATCTGGTGGGATCCTCAATCGGTGACAATGATATGTGTCTCGCAGATAATGCATCAACGCATACTTTACTTAAGGATAAAAAATTCTTTTCCTTTTTAATAATGCAAGGATTAGATGTGAATATAATATTGGGTAGTGCAAAATTGATTGAGGGCTCCAGAAAAGCTAATATATTGTTATCCGGAGGAATAAAAATTCATATTGATGATGCATTATATTCTAAAAAGTCATAAAGAAATTTATTGAGTTTTAAAGATATTCAACGAAATAGATATCATATTGAGACTACGAATGAAGAGAACACTAAGTATTTATATAATACCAATATTGTCTCGGGTAAAAAAAGTATATTAGAAAAATTATCTACTTTTTTCTCTGGTTTGTACTACACAAACATAAGCACAATTGATGCACATACCATAGTAAACTAGAAGTTTACTAATGAAAATAATTTTATTGCTTGGCATGACCGATTGAGACATCCTAGGTCTATAATGATGCAGAGAATCATTAAACATTCAAGTGGTCATTCACTATAAAATCAAAAGATTTTTCTGTCCAATAAATTTTAATGTGCTGCTTGTTCTCAAGGGAAGTTAATTATAAGGTCATAACCAACAAAAATAAGGATAAAACCCATTGCATTTTTGCAATGTATACTAAGTGATATATGTGGGCTTATTCATTCACCATGTGGACTATTTTGATATTTTGTGATTCTGATTGATATATCAACGAGATGGTCACATATCTATTTGTTATCAATGTGTAACCAAGCATTTGCTAGATTGATTGCTCAAATAATTCGGGTACGGGCCCATTTTCTAGATTATCTAATTACGTCAATTCATCTTGATAATGCTGGAGAATTTTACTTCCTAAGCTTTTAATGATTATTGTATGTCTAATGGAACAACTGTTGAACATCCTGTAGCATATGTTCATAGACAAAATGGCCTTGCAGAATCATTTATTAAATGCCTTCAATTGATTGCAATACAATTACTAATGAGGACGAAGCTCCCAACTTTTACTTGGGACCACGCTATTTTGCATGCATCATCAATGATTCATATTATACCAACAAATTATCACGAGTTCTCTCCTTTTCAATTGGTTCTTGGTTGAGAACCAAATAGTTCCCATCTAAAGATTTTTAGGTGTGTGGTATATGTTTCGATTACTCCACCACAACGCACTAAGATGAGTCACCAAAAAAGATTGGGAATATATGTTAAATATAAATATCCATCGATAATCAAATATTTAGAGCCATCAACTAGAGATTTATTTACGGCTCATTTTGATGATTATCATATTGATAAATTAGATTTTCCAACTTTAAAGAAAAAAAATAAATAGTTAGAAAAAGCTATTAGTTGGAATCAATTGTCATTGTCTCATCTTGACCCTCGCACAAAGAAATGTGAACTAGAAGTTCAAAAGATTATTTATTTGCAAAAGTTAGCAAATCAATTGCCATATGCATTTACTAATAAGAGAGTAACTACATCTTACATACTAGTTGCTAATGCTCCAGTTAGAATTGATGTCCCTGGAGGACAATTTGTTGCTAATGAACCTAAAGTATCAGTTAAATATGGTCGACTAGTTGGTTCCAAATATAAAAATCCTCAGAAAAGAAAATGATCAAAGGATCAAGTTGAGGAATTGATGGCTTTAGAAGAGTCCCTAGTTGTAATTCCAGAAGAAATTTAAGTACCTAAAACTTGTGACAATTAAAAGATCTCGAAAAACTATGTCACAATTGGTCAAAGGTGGAAACCAGAATCAAAGGTGAAATATTTGTTTATAATGTGGTACTCAATATTGTTAATGACAATAAGGACATTGAGCCAAAATCTATCAAGGAATGTAGACAAGGAGATGATTGACCAAAATAGAAAGATGCAATTGAAGTAGAATTGAATTCTCTTTCAAAACATGAAGTTTTTGGTCCTATTGTATGTACACCTGATGGTGTCCTACCTATAGGATACAAATGGATATTTGTGTGAAAATGAGACGCGACAAATAAAATTGTCAAATATAAGGCACGATTAGTTGCACAATGATTTTCTCAAAGAGCTGACATTAATTATGAAGAGACATATTCCCATGTAGTGGATGCAACTACTTTTCGATATTTAATTAACCTGGTAATACATGAAAAACTTGGTATGTATTTAATGAATGTAGTTATGAATTATTTATATGGACCACTTGATAGTGATATTTAAATGAAAATCCCAGAAGGATTAAAATTGCCTGCAACACATAATTCAGGTCCTCAAAAACTTTACTCGATAAAATTATGCAGATCTCTTTATGGGTTGAAACAATCTAGATGCATGTGGTATAATAGTCTTAGTGAATATTTATTGTGAAAATGATATAAGAATGATCCCCTTTGCCCACGTGTATTTATTAAGAGATCTAGATTCAAGTTCATTATAATTACAGTTTATGTTGATGACCTAAATATTTTTAGAACTACGAATGAGCTTTTAGAAGTAGTAAGCAACTTAAAGAAAGAATTTGAGATGAAAAATCTCGGAAAAACAAAACTTTGCCTTGGTTTGTAGATTGAACACTTATAGAATGGAAGTTTTTTTCATCAATTAGCGTATATATCAAAGGTGTTGAAATGATTCTATATGGATAATGCCCATCCATTGAGCACTCAAATGGTTGTAATATCATTGATGTGAATAAAAATTCTTTCCGACCTCGAATGGATGATAAAGGGCTTCTTGGTCCCGAAGTACCATATCTTAGTTCTATTGGAATACTAATGTATCTTACAAGTCATACATTACATGATATATCAATTTCTATCAATTTGTTAGCAAGATATAGTTCTTGTCCAACAATAAGACATTGGAATGGAGTTAAACATATAGTGAGGTATCTTTGAGGCATGATGGATATGAGCCTATATATTATCCCAATGTACCCAAATCATAATTAATTGGTTATGCATATATGGGATATATGTCTGAACCTTATAATGCTCAATCACAAATGGGCTATTTTTTCACATGTGGTGATATAGTCATTTCATTGTGTTCTACGAAACAATCAATTACTACCACATTTTCTAATCATGCAGAGATCTTAGCAATTCATGAAATAAGTTGGGAATATTTTTGGTTAATATCTATAATATATTATATTTAAGGATCATGTGATTTGTCTTTTAGCAATGAGGTCTCGATGAACTTGTATGAAGATAATGCTGCATGCATTATTCAATTAAAAAATGGGTACATTAAAGGGGATATAACAAAATATATATCACCAAAATTCTTTTTCACTCATGATCTATAAAGAAGGGTGATATTAATGTTCAATTAATTCGTTCAACTAATAGTCTAGCAGATTTATTCACCAAGGCTCAACCTACTACTACATTTGAAAGACTAGTTCATAGCATTAGAATGCACGAGCTCAGAGATTTAAAGTAATGTTATATACTATACTTTATTTTTCTTCACCATAGTTTTGTCCCACTGGGTTTTCCTGGTAAGGTTTTTAATGAAACAGTATCATAGACATCCAATGGGGAGTATTATGAACAATATTATGGATGTCCATAAACTCTTCATTAATCTCTTGACTATTGATATTTTTGTAACTCTTATTATTCATAGATTAATGTGTAATAATTGACATGGATTAATATGTATTCATTGGTATATTTATTTTTTTATTGATGTATATATTCATTGAAATATTTATATACATATTAATGTATTCATGTATTAAACCCTATAAATAGGGAGCCTTTGTATGAGTCAAAATATACTTGAAGGAATAAGAAATCTCTCACATGTTTCTCCTATATCTTTCACTCTCTTGTCCTTATATTTCAAAATATTTGTCTAATTATTTAGTACTCATTATTAATTTAGAAATTAATAATTATGACATTACAAACTTTTCTTTTTTTTCTTTATTAATGCAATTTCATCCAATATAGATAAATATATGATATTTAGTTTTATGTAAATAACAAAAATACAACTGTCATTTAAAAAATATTTAAGACATTGGAACAATATGCCTTAGCTAATTTTAATCCAAAATTATCTTAGAATTATTTTGCTACAACTTATTTGTTAGATTTATTCAATGTCATAAAAATGTTACTACAACTTTATTACAAATAGATCTCTATGTATATTATTATAAATCAAATAATAATAATGTTGTGTTATAGGAATGAAAAATATTATACAACCTGATCGTCAATGAATGAATATAAGACTGAAAGATGAGGTTTTAACTAATGAATTAGTAGATGAGATTGAAGAATTTATTAACTTTGCTAAAAAATAGTCTAAATTAATGGATGAAATAAAAATAAGATGGTCATGTAATGCTTGTAAATGTCAAATTCGGAGTTTCCATGATGTGGACACAATGAGATATCATATTGCAAAAAATAAATTTGTTAGCGACTATTATATTTGATATAAACATAGGGAATTGATTGTGCCACAAATAACTAAGTATTATGTACATAGAAATATTGATTCAAATATTGTAATGGAATTTGCTAATTTTGAAATACATGTTAAGCAATTTTGAAGAATATTATTGGTCATTCATTAAATTTGAATGTCTCCGATGATATCTCAATATTATTAGTAAAATAATTTTATGAAATGCTAAGGCTTCAGAAGAAGAGGTTTGTGAAAGCATCTTTTTTTCATAAAGATGTTATGGTGAAATATGCCAGCTGTTATTTGAATTGTTATCAGATAATGTCATGACAGAAAGTTTCTACGGCACAAAAAGTTAATGCAAGGTTTTGGTTTTCTAGTAGAAAAAATACATTGTTGTATTAATGGCTTCATGATATATTGGGGCATAGACAGTGAAGCAATTGCATATAATTTGTATAACTATTCTCGGTACAAAATTAAATACATAATATAAAAGGAAAATAACAAATATTCCTCACAAAATTGTATTATTTTTCATTGATTCCTCATTTACATAGATTATTTACATCTGATGCTACTGCTAATGATATGAGTTAGCACAAAGAGCATGTTATTTAAGATGATATGATATTGCTCAGAAAATCCTTCTTGAAAATATTTTGATAATTTTCATCCATTTTTTATAGATGAAAGTCAAAATATTAAATTATAGTTGCGTACAAATGGATTTCAACTATTTAGACAAATATGACAATACTACTCTTCATGACATGATTATTGTTACACCTTATAATTTACAACCATGAATATGCTTGAAATATGAATGCATGTTTTCCTATGTTATCGTGCCATGTTCGAGAGATTCAACAGACAAATTAGATGTTTTCTTATAACTCCTTTTTGTATAGCTCAAAAATTTGTGGGAGGGTGGTGTCGAAACATATGATTTATCTAGAAAGTAGCACTTCAAAATATGAGCAACACTTATTTGGATTATAAGTGACTTTCCTGCATATTCAATATTTTTTTGAGAGAATACTATTGAGAAATTAGCTTGTCCTTATTACATGGAGGACTCCGATGCATTTTATTTGAGCAAGGAGGAAAGAATTTTTGGTTTGATAATCACCATAAATTCTTACATGTGGAACATCTATTTCAGATGAATATTATTGTATTTAAGAAAGACCATAAAGTTGTTAAAAGTACACCATCTTTGAGGTCAGGTGACAAAATATTCAAAGTAATTGAAAGATAAGGGTTCAAAAATATCATGGATGTTGATGTAGATTGCATGAATGCACAAATTCCAAAGAATTATCATTGTGGTTGGAAGAAAAAAAGTATATTTTGGGATATGCCTTATTTGAAAACAAATCTTTTTAGATACAACTTAGACGTGATGCGTATTGAAAATAATTTTTTTAGATAATATTTTTATTAGTATAATGAATGTGGAAAGAAAAACAAAAGATAATGTCAAATCAAGATGGGATTTGAAAGAATTATGCTCATGTCAAGAGTTACACAGGGATGAATCAACGCATAAATTTTCTAAGGCTAAAAATAGTCTTGAAAAGGAAGCAAAGGAAGCTTTGTGTAAATGACTTATGGAGCTCACTTTTCCTAATGGATATGCATCTAACATGAGTAGATGTGTTGATATGAAGAAACATAAGTTATTTGGAATGAAAAGTCACGACTACCATGTCTTCATGTAGAGGCTAATACCCTTAACATTTCGTGAATTACTTCCACAAAAAGTTTAAGAAGTATTGACTGCAATAAGCATTTTTTTTAAATCTCACTTGTAATATCATAAGAAAAGAAGAAATAGAGCAATTACAAAATGACATCTCCATTATTTTATGCAAACTTGAGTTTATTTTTTTCCTAGCTTATTTGATTCCATGGAACATCTTCCTGTCCACTTGCCTTATAGATCAATGATAATAGGTCCTATGTAATGCAGATAGATGTATCCATTTGAAAGGTAATATATTTTTTATTTGTTAATCTATAAATTTTATTGTATCCACCGAATATTTTTCATAAAGTATTATGTATCTATGGTTTGGTTCCTAGACATTTATGAGGATAATCATTAGGAACATAAAATTCCACAAGATATATCTCTAACTATCTCATATAAATTACTCTCTAATATCAGACTAAATTGAGGTATATGATTATTGTATTTAATTATGTGTGATAAACTTTATGAATGAATTATATGTTTGAATTTTATAATGGTTTGGATATTAATGGATATTATAATTATATAGAATTGAAATTAGGATTTTACTATTTGTGGATTTGTACATACTATAATGGTAGATAGTGATAGGTAAGCTATGAAGTACAATCATATCTAATAGTTGAAAAAAAGTTGATAACACTTTTGATCATGATGCATGAGATAAATCTATACGTCAAAACTTAATGTTGAGATATGTTAATCATGCCAACATAACATTTGTGAAGTACCAATACTTTTATAAACCAATCCATTATGTATGTCTTAGAAAAACTAACAACCAATTGAATATTTTTCTAAGTATTTTCCCTGTAGTATGGAGTCATGTGCCATAGTGATAGATAATGATAGGTAAGCTATGAAACATGTGTGATTGGATGTGACTCATAAGGTGATGATAGTCCTACAAGTTACTTTCTATCATATGACTACCATTGGTAAGGTTTAAAGGAATAAGTTAATTATGTGAGTATGATACCTATGAAGCTAAAAGTGTAAATGATTTTACTTCCACATTAGTTTATGTCTATACAAAAGTGAGGCTAGAGAATAAGAATGCACATATAAATCAATCTTTTAAGATAGTTGATGAGTTGCCTACCTTAGGACTGTTATCATGGAGTGATCAATAGTTAATAATCATCTCGTATGCTAATAGTGATATTTTCACAATAATCTAATCTTCATTTTGTAATAAAGCATAATTTATTCAAACTACTTAGATAAGTCATAATTCATAATAAAATAGACTAACCCTAGAATTTAAACATCTTATCTAAAACTAGATTTATCCTCTTAACTAGAGAAATACTGATTGATAGTTGGTTGATCAAACTACCTACACAATCTTTATGAAATTGATATTTTGATGAAACATTCACTTTACTACTTGTATGACTCATATATTTGTTGGGCTTGTTGGGATGATAGATCCTCATCCAATGAGATTTTGAGATTTTGCCTAATCCTAAACACGAGTCATCATAACAAAGTCATACCATATTTTTTGCATCATTTTTAGGGATTGTTAAGTTTGGTTAGTCAACTTTAGTTGAGATAACTATCCTTGGATAAGGATAGTTCTATTTTTAGTAGTTTGGATGCCAGTATTACCTTTTGTGTCTTAATTTTTATTACTTGACTTATGCTACTTATTTGTAGATGTCATTTTAGTATTTTTATTTTTTGTCCACAAAACAATAAATATTCATTTGAAGATATTATCACCAAATTGATAGAAGAGATAAAAAAGAGTGAATAAATTGGAAGAGGAGTAGTTGAGAAAACTAGAAAAGAGACTAAGATACTAATTTAGGCATGCTTAAAAAAAGTACTACATCAAAACTTGAGTGGTTGATACAATTCTTGTCAGTAGTAAGGAGTCAAAAAACTTGAAGAAGTCATGAGACATCATCATGTCACGGTCAAAACAAAAAAGAAAGATTTGTGCACTAAATACTAAAAATCTATGTGGAAGTTATAATTGAGGTAGTCTTCCATATATATGGTAGCTAGCTGATATCAAAATTACAAGGAGAAATGAAATAAATGACTACATGGAGAAATTGACATGAAATGTAAAAGTTATCAATAAAGCGATGACTTTAGCAAAGGTCTAGCTACTGATATTAAATATAACACTACTTGGGAGACACTCCAAGATATTTTATTTTTGTTTTTTGAGAGATAAATTTTATTTGTTATTTGTTGTATCACACTTGATATTGATTCGCAATACCACCCCTTCCCCCCCCTTCAATTCTGACCAAATTTGACTCAAACCCATGAACTTCATCTTATGCCATGATTTTCCAAAGAATCAAAGCCACTGCCATCAATTAGCACCATGACTTTCAAAAAAAAAAATTTAAGTCGTGACCATCAGCAAACACCATGACTTCAAACAAATATTACATAAAATCATAGCTATACATGGATATTTAAAAAAAGTCATGTAGGGGAGAAAATCCTAAAATCCAAAATGTCTTTTCTCTCTTGATTCCTTGAAAATTCCAAGCCCAACGCCTCAAAAATAAGCTAAACTATGGAGGAAAGACTATGAACGAAACAAAGAGGAAAAGGTGGTATTGCAAAGATGAGTAAGAAGGTGAAAGTGAGAGTCCACATTTCAGCACTACTGAAATTTCACAGAGAGTAGTTTCACCCATGGTGACATTTCTATTTGGAATATGTAGAAAATTGATAGATTTGATGCTCTCTAAGAAAAACTTCATAGGAGAGTGAGGGTTTACAAAGATTATCTTCCCTGATAGTAGATTATAGAAAAGAAGGATTATAGTTTATTTTGAATCCATAGAGAATGCAAAAAATGGATTAATAATTCATGATTTGGGCATGTTTTGATAGGAAGCTTCTTAATGAGTTACTTGGATTGATAGGATCTAGGGATAGCAAAATCTTCAAATCCTTAAAAATATGAGCTAATTTCAAAGTAATTGTGAATATGTTGATAGACAAAAAAGAAGAATGGTGAGTAATTTTGAAAAGTCCATATGCATTATTGATGAGTAGAGTACTTATAGAGGTGAGTAAAGTATGTCTATATTTCATTTGTTTATTTTTTTTTTGCTGGTACTCCATATTTCAACAATTACACAAGATAGGAAAATTTTCTTTATGTCCTCTTGACTATATGAAGATTTGATTTGGGAAAAATACTTGAGAAATCTATTCTCAATTATCAAGTGAAAGCATTTTTTAGTTTAAGAATTTACCATTACTTGATTACTATATTATACTAAGCTGATAGAGTCATAATGGATGATGATAGTGATGAGTTGTGCCCAAGGATATCTCCCCTACCTAACATAGTCGAACATTAAAAGGGGACTCGAAGAAGATAGAAAAGAAAATAAGCTAAGTCTAGAATGGAAAGAATTGATGGATACTTGGCAAGAAAGAATGTCTTTTATCGAAGTCGACATAGAAACTATGAAAATAAGAGGAGAACTATGAGAATTAGAGGAACACTACATTGAGTGTTCCTTATATACAAAATGAGGTATGTTGGGTCATAATTTTAGGAATATATACATTTAGGAATATATGCAACTAGAAGCCAAAAAGAGAGATGAACACCTAAAAAAGAGATTCAATCTCTCCATATAGTGATAATAGAAGAAGCAGAGAAATGAGATACAATATGAAAAGTACATCTCCAAAAGAAAGAGATGTTATTTATAGTGACTTAACAAAAATATGAAGACAAGATTTACAAACTTTTGGAAGAATGGATGAAACAAGTGGACGTCATGGTGATGGGCATTGCTAAATTATTTGGGAAACTTTATGAAGACATCACAATGAATTGAAAAAAATGGTGGCAAAGAGAGAAAAGAATTAGAGGTAACACACAATATTCAGAGAACAAGTTGATAGAAGAATTAGGAAAATATAGTGTGAATCAAAAATAGTTGTAATTTGTAATGAAATATTTTGAGTACACATCACTCCATTAAAATTAGACAAGAATATTATGTGATATTTTGGCAAATATATAGGATTGAATAGCTGGAAATAATGAAGATTTAGAGATACTATCAATTTTTATGCCACTATTTGAGCACTCGAGAGTAGATTTTCTCTTTAAGAAGTTTGTCCTAAAAGGGAGTCATACCACCGACCTTCCTAACACCATTGACTTATATATTATTGTTGTTTATATATTGTGATGTTATGCTCAAATTTGTATTGAAGTTGTATGTAATGAAATATACAATTTTTATATAGAGAGGAATTTCTTAGGGATGAACAATCATTTTAGTGTATGAATTTGTTTCAAAAATAGAAGAATTAGGAAACGAGAGATATATTTTGGTGGCAAAAAGAGATAAAATAATTAGAGGTAACACACAATATTCAGAGAACAAGTTGATAGAAAAATTAGGAAAATATAGTGTGAATCAAAAATAGTTGTATTTTGTAATGAAATATTTTGAGTATACATCACTCCATTGAAATTAGACAAGATATATTTTGTGATATTTTGACAAATATATTGGATTGAATAGCTGAAAATGATGAAGATTTAGAGATACTATCAATTTTTATGCAATTGTTTGAGCACTCTAGAGTAAATTTTCTCTTTAAGAAGTTTGATCATAAAGGGGAGTCATACCATTGACCTTCCTAACATCATTGACTTGTATTATATTGTTGTTTATATATTGTGATGTTATGCTCAAATTTGTATTGAAGTTGTATGTAATGAAATATACAATTTTTATATAGAGAGTAATTGCTTATGGATGAGCAATCATTTTAGTGTATGAGCTTGTTTCTTATACTAAATACCAAATAAAACTAAATATTTTAGTGAATATTCATAACATGTTTATAGAAATAAGCTTTGAAATGAACAATTTCAATAAATGTGGGTTTTGATGGATTATAATGAATAATAGTGATATCATATGATTTTCATATGAAATAGTGACATGGTGGATTGTTGAGAAGAAGGGGAGTGAAGACATTCTAAAATCATAACATTTATTATGTTATGAATTTGTTACAGCTCATTGAGATATAATATAGTTTTGGCATATATTCTTGGCCAAAAATCTATACAAATAATCATGAAAATCTTCATATACAATGAATCTATCACCTTATTGGCATAATAATTTCACTGTACAACACATTATTTTTGGATATGAAACTTTATTGGAGTCACATCAGTACTAGCTCATAATATTTTTGGATATGAAACTTCATATACAAATAATATCATAATATTGTGATATTAATTCTACATCACAATAATCAAGCACTACACTATTATTTAAAGTCACAACAAACCTCCAAAACTACTATTTTCTTATTATAGAGTCATCAAGTTTAATTTAGTAGTCATGATTCTATTCCCATTGCTATGAATTTTGGCTATAGAAAGTTCCAAGGGGCAAATCTCGAGTCATTTCCTTTTCCAAAGTCATGACCAAAGTCACAACTTATTCATTGTGTCATAGTCATTCTCAGCATCATGACTATATGATGCACATGAGTGGTGATTCACAATATCACAAAAATTTCTAGTATTGTGGCTATATGTTGATTAAGAGAGACCAATGCTAAAGTCACTATCATTCCTAGTACAATGGCCATATTATGCACATGAGAGGTCATTCTCAATGTCATGACCATTCCCATCACCATAACTATATGATGAATAAGGGAGACAAATATTGAAGTTATGACTATTCCCAGTGCTATGATTTTATGTTATAAAGACATTAGGCCCCTAGAGTCATGACCACTTACTAGAATCCAAAGAATAGTGACCAAACCCTATGGATAATTTTCATAACCTTTAGGGGTCCCACAAGCAAGTAAGAGACATAAGACATAAGCTAGACCCTAGAGTTGGGAGTTATAACTTTCAAACCCCCCATCTCTAGGATAGATTTAATAATACTTATCAAAATAATATGTGGTCTAGGATTTGTATAACTTTATTTGTGTCCAGTATAAATGGTTATTTAAATGAATGCATGTATTTTGATTTTTATTGTATTTTGGAAATTAATGGATGTGGTAATTAAATATAATTTAAATTAGAGATTTGACTATTGGTGGGTTTGTTCAAGTTATCATGATAGATAATGATAGGTAAACTATGAGATTCTTTCGCTCATATAGTAGAAAGGAAATGATAGCCCATTCCAACACATGCACAAAAAAACCTATATATTAAAACTCAAATTTTGGGCATATTAATTATTACAAGTATGATACCTATATGAAGTTGAAAGTATAAATAATTTTACATACTAATCCATCACATATGTCGTAGAATAATTAATTTTCAATTAAGATGAACTATTTATAGAATATTTTCTTGAGGAATTCACCTTTAGTGTGTTTCGTACCATCACCGAGGAGGATGATGATAGGTAATGCAAGAGATGTGCATGAGTATATTGTAAGTTAGAAAGTGGTGATAACTCTTTGAGTTTTTTTAATTTATATGGTTCCCACTAGTGAAACAAGATGGAAGCAAATGTTAATTATGCCAGTATAATGCTTACAAAGCTAGAAGTTAAAATGCTTGCAAAAAATATTAGTTCTTAGTTTTTATGATACTTGAGGCTAGAGAATAAGAGTGTATATATGAATTAACTATTAAAGATAATTAACAATAGAGGTATCAAATGGGTCGTGTAATTTAGGCATGATCATGCGACCATGCCATGCCAAACATGTCATGGTAAAATTCCCATGCCTTACCAAGCACGACACTATGACATCACCATGCTGCACACCATGCCAAACCGATGGGATCAAGAATTCTTTCATGTGCTACATAAGAATCCCATTAGAAAAAGGAAATAATCTCGCCTACTATGTGGTCAATAGGATTAGAAATTGTAATTTCTATTGTGTGTTATGAAAGAATACCATCAACCACATAGCCAATTTTAAAAATAATTAGGCCACCCCATGATGGGGTGGTATAATTTTTTACCCTGCCCCATCTCGGGCAAGTGGTCCGGGTCTAACTACTTAAAAAAATCAAACTCAGATCGTGCTCATCCCATCGTGCCCAATGGGACCCCCATCAGGTGGTCACCCGAACTAGTTCACCATGTCACCAGACTAGACACACATATTTTTCCTAGCTCAGCATGAGGCACGGATCATGCCGACCTAGCATGACACTAATTGTGCCTTGGGATGGCCCATCCTAGCATGAGGCATGGTTCTGTGCCATGTCGTGCCAGGCCAGGCACTATTGAACCTGGCTGGGGGCCATGCCCAAGCCTTCCAACTTGTTTGACACCTATAGTTAACAAGTTGCCTAAAAATATGAACTCATGATTGAATTCTAAGTAGAGATGATTTATTATCTTAATGATAAAGTACTAAGTGTGAACTTATGATTAAATTCTGAGTAGAGATGATTTATTATCTTGATGATAAAATACTAAGTGGATAGCTATGAGTGAACCATCATTAGGACAGACTCAATAAAAAAAAATACCTTGTATGTTGTTAGGTCAAAGAGTTAGTAATAACAATCTAACCTTTGTTCTATATCTAAACCCAATATAAGGCAAACTATTTGAACATATGTATATAAATTAAATAAATAAATACATAGATCTAAGATTGATACCAGAATCTAAAATACTTATTTTACTATAATTTAGTTGTCTCAATGTTAATTGATCGAACTACTAATATAATTCATGTGGGATTGATATATGGATTAAAGTCATCTTTATTACTTGCATGACTCAAATATTTATACATATTTGTAGATGTGATATCATTTTTAATGAGCTTTTGGGACATTGCCTAACCAATACAATTAGGTATCAAGACAAAATTACATCATAGATGAATGATTTCTACTTTAGCCAAAAAAGAGCCTTATAAGAGAGCATGGATTTAGAAAGCATATTTCATATTTATAGGAATTGATAGAGAGGAGAAATTGAGACCGACCATGCATTCATATAGAATTAAGGGATGTAAAAATTATAAGGGAGTTTTACTCGAAATTAGTCAAAAAGCAAGATAAGAGATACTATGTACGAGGAGTATAGGAACACTTCAATAGGTAGTTTATCAACAAAGTATTTAGATTTCAAAGGACCATAGATGGTATGAACTTCAAATCTTTAAAGATACAACTACACTACAAGGAAATCACCAATACTTTGATGGATGGAAGAGGGACATAAAGATGTTTTTCAAAAAGTGGATTTGGACACTCAGTGCAGGTAAACTTATGGAAGAAAGTAAAATTTGATGATACTTTCTATGTTTTATTTTTCAGTAGACTCTCTATCTCTCCACCATCATGTAAAATAGAGCGATCATACATTTTGCCCTAATGAAAAGATCCAAGATCCAGGTGAGAAAGATTTTGGAGAAGTTCATCCTCAATTTTCAAGAGAGTGAATTCTCTAGCCAAATAATATACTCTTTTTTGATAATGATATTATAAAGAGCTGAGAGAGTCCAATGAATGAAAAAAAATAGATGAATAATACCCATGGATATCCTTAATTACCTAACATTGGTGGGTGTTAAAAGAGGACATGAAGGGGAAAGTCAATTAAAGTTAGGCAACTAATATCGTAGTATCACCCTTCTCCAAAGCCAACATTTAAGCGATGGAAAGAGGTAGGGAAAAACATATGAAGAGTTATAGCTCCAATTTTATTATTGCTTGACTAGGCAAGGTGGTGACTTGAGAGAAGTCCCATTATTTTGAAAACTATGAAATTGAAGACTGACAATAGGGAGTTGTACTTAATGACAAATATAAAGTATATGTATAATACCCTAGTAATAGAATTAGAGAAAAAAAATAACAAGTGGAAAAAATATGTGAAAATAATTAAGACAAAGCTTATTCAGATAAAAGAAATGTATTATATAAGATTCATCTCAAACACAAGGAGCTTTTATTGAAATGAGATGAGCTAAGACCAGAGTGATGGAGAGTAACGAATGACTTGGAAAAAATATTGTGACTGGCATAAAAATATTGCAAGTTAAGATAAAGTAATAGAAGATTATATGTATTATAACTGGAAATCATGAATTAAAGGTTTGACAAAATTTAGTAATAACTAGAAACAAATGTACTTTGGACTTAGTTCATTTAAGGATTCACTAAACTCCATTGGAAGATGAAAAAAATGCTTTATGCAAGATGATTGTGAAGATGATGGAATGAGTAGCAAGTAATAAAAGAGATTCAAAAAGGCCTTTTACATTCATACCCTTAATTGAGCCCTCTAGAGCGAAGTTGCCAGTTCAAGATTTTGATCTTCATGATTGACCATATTTTCTCTTCTTCATATTGATATATTTTATATTTATCTTCCTTGATAATATTTTACTATGTTTCTTCTTATTTTATAGTGATGTTGATGATGGGTTTCAAATATCGAGGAATATTCCTTGCGTGAGGATAATTAATACTATTAGTGTGTGAGTTAGTACAACATTCTACAAACTAATTTTTTTGGGATGATTTGATATGTATTTACTATTGTGATTGTATATATATGAGTGTTTATTAGGGAGATTTCACTAAATATTTATTCGGAGAGAATTTCATGAATATTAGTAAAATCATAATTATTTTGAGGAACTTAATAAACTTGGCGGGGAGAAGACTTGGAGGAGAAAAAAGAGATGAGAGTCATGATATTTCTCATGTCATGATGTGGGCACACCTTCCATGATCTTATTGAGTAGTTGTGATATCTTTTTTTTTTATTATGACTCTATAAAACTAATCATGACAATTATCTTAGAGTCGTAGCTACACTATCTCTAAAACTTGGTTATAGCCGTGACTTTATTTTCATGTCATGGCAGCCAAATAATCTATTAATACAATTAGTCATGAAATTTTACCATGCCATGAATTATTTAATACAAAGACAAAATAGCAAGTATTTTAGGTCAAAACAATATATCTACCTCAATTTTTATTTCTTGGGAGAATTTACTATGTTTGAGACATTTCTAGCATTATAACGTTGTGCTCTAGTGAGGAAACATCTAAGCTGTAACCAATTCATATAACAATGACTTTGTATTTCAGAGAGAAATTATCTTAGTCATAGAATTCCACATCCACAATATCATGCTCCATAGGAGAGTTACTCGAGTCATGATATTTATTATAACCCTAACTTTTGTACTCTATAGAAAATTCGATGAGACAATAAAGTCGTGACCTCAAGCTAGCACCATAACTTCCAGCTTAGGGCATCATATGAATCCCAAATCATAAATGTAATACTTAGAAAAAATCATAAAAAAGGAGGAGAGTGGAATTGGACTTCGAGACAAGAGCACAAAAAAAATTTTAGGCAACATGATTCCAATATCTAATTATGGGAAAATTCAAGGAGAACATGAACAATATTTGTTTGGGATTAAGTTTTGAGACATATATTCTCACTTTGTATTTCATTGGGAACTCTTGATTCCATGAGATGCCTTTCAAAATATTTTGTGTAATTTCTTTCACAATGTTATTCTAAATTGTGATCTAAGATTGTTTTTATGCACTTGCATAATGATGATTTAGTTCTGTAAAGTTTATATTTGTGGTAATGTTTATGTTTGGATGTTGATGGACATGAATGTTATTTGAAACTAAAAATTTTGATCTTCATCCGATACTATTCGAAACTAAAAACTCTGGTCCTTCAACTTGGATCTTCATCCGATACTATTTTATTACTCTTTCACACATTCTAAGTGTGTGACTTATTAGGTTTTTAGTTATATTGGCCACTCAAATTAACCATTGATCTTGGGTAAATCATAAGTGGTATCTAGTAACATATCATGACCCCAATTGACTAGAGAATCAAGGATTTGATGACAAGTCTTTTCTTTGATAATTTCCGTGTAATTATTCTTTCATCACATAATATCTAATTTGGTTCAAAATTAGGGTTATATGTTAATTCATACTTGATTGACTATGTCACATCAAGCCCAAGTGATATTTTTTTTGTCTTCAAGATTTATTTCTCAATTAGGCATGCTATTGAAGACTCTTCTTCACGATACTTTCATTATAGATAGAGATTTTGAGCAATGATCTCAATAATAGGTCATAAGTATTCTATCTTTCTATTAGGAGTGGTTAGTACTTTTTTGGCTACTTAATTATCTATGAAATCTCTAGTTGTACTCAATCATCATTTTATGAGAAACCTCTGAAAAGAAATAAAGAAAAAAGCCAAAATACAAGAATAATATCTATGATATCATTTTATGAGAAACCTCAAATCTAAGGATGCTTGTATTATTATTATGATGAGACTATCGTTAATATCTAAATAGGTAATCCATACAATTATTTCATAGTAGGTCTTCGATATACTTAATTAATTTTAGTAATCAGCCACATATTAACTTTAATAAGCATCATGGTTATAACTTATGAGATCTACTACTTGATCTAATCAAGAAGTATAATATGGTTAGTCTATCTAGATCAACAATGTCTAGTCTTTTTGATCCTATGACTAGGGGTACCTTTGATACTAACATAATTACACATGATCCTATCATGATTTTTTCATGTTATGTTTATGTATTATAAACTTCATCAATTGATTTAAGTTGGCTATCAATTCAAAGTATGAATATCAAAAATAAAATAAAATATTTTATTAATTAATATATTGTATACAATGAGTGCTAAAGGTGCTTGTTTTTAGAGTACTTTAATATTTATTATCCTTTGTAATGACTTCCCTTTTTTGATAATATCTTAAGAAAATATCTATATATACCTCTTTTAAAGGTCATCACTAAGAACTGTGTTATTTATTTATATAGTTGAACCAAATGTTAATTTTAATTGGATGTTATTGCTAGAGCTAGAAGGATCATTAGCATCACTAGCTTAGCATTTAGAGAGAAGATTCTAGAAAATCAAGTCCTTGTTGATTGTATCTATTAGAAATAAAATGGATTTTACATCTTTATATGGAACCATCATATCTATATTTGCTTTTATATATCCATTTATATCCAATTGAATGCTTGTCTACGAGAAGATTAGTGAGTGACCAATTTTTATTTCCTCCATAGCTTTTAGTTCAATTTTCTTGGCATCACACCAATTCTAAAACTTTATATTTTGGTGGAATAATTGTGGTTCAAAGTAGGAAGAGACAACTAGAGAAAGTACTCTATGTAAATCACATAGAAATTTGTAAGATAGAAATTTAGATAATAGATAAGAAACAAATAAATTTGGTAATACTTTGTCAGAAGTTATACTGCAATGATACTCTTGAAAGTTAAGATGGAGGTTTGATGTGTTTGGTGAATTTTCTAGTGAGTAAAATTGATAAATTTTTAGGTTAATCATGTAATGGACTGATAGGGATGTCCTTCACTAGATTATATTATGAGAGGAGGAAGAAGGAAGATGAAAATTGATAAAACTTGTATGGAAAAATGGTCAATTACATTGTCAGAGGAGTCTATTATTTTAAAAGAAAAAATATATTCATTCATGATTACTCCTTGAGAATGAAATATTTTCTTGGTCTGGATGTCATAGAGTTTATATTTTTAACCCTAGAGGGTAAAAAAAAGTAATACACATGTTTGCTCTAGTTTAAAATATTATTTTATGATCCATAAGAATAAGACGAAATATCCAAATACTCTAAAGTGAGAGAAGTCAATATCAAATATTTATAATAGTTCATAAGAATTTGTATTATGAAGTAATGAAGAAGGTGTACAATTGGTAATGAATGTGGCAGAAAGGATATACTCTCTATAAAAATTAATTATAATTCTAGATTGAAAGTACATGGCTTGAGTGACATCAAGAAGATGCTGATGTTTGTATTCTACCATAGAGCATTTTTTTAGCATTTCTACATGATGTAATTGATAAACTCATTTTTTAGTAAATAATTCAATAAATTGAAGTTTCAAAGCTTTTTTAGAATAACAATTATTTATTTTTGCAGTAAAATTGGGTCTCAATCATGCTAAAAAATATAGGTATAACACTAGTTTTTTTTCACCCTTCCTCCGATCCCCCCTTACCAACCCTAGGGTAGATGCATATGTTAAACTTTCACACTAGTTAATTATCTTTGTAGTAATCATGACTAATCATTTTTAACTTTGAAGTTATTATGAGATCCATTGCATTAGTGATGCATTAAACATATCTAATAGGTATAACACTAGTTACATATATCTTTTGTTAAAAAAATAAAGCCATGTAAAATGTGTTGGAGACCAACTAAGATGCTACTAGAAAACCAAGAATAGTTATGGAACAAAATCTCAATCTAAATTTTTGATCTTCTTAAAATTGTTAGAAGATTTTACCCAAAAAAGTACAATAGAAAAATAATTTTTTTGGTTATCAAAATTTTCTATCAAGTTATGTAAATAAATATATTTCAAACTATCTGAAATATATATTTATACTTCTCTACTTATGTTGAAAAGTATAAAAATAAATATTCTATCCCAAAAATTAGCAGAATATTTATATGCACACAAAGTTCTAATATCCTAATTTTTATAGAATAGATGAATTATAAAATATTTGAAAATACTTGTAGAATAGTATTTTCAAATTTAGACCCAATATTTTAGTAGAAACTTGAGTACTCATGTTACAGCACGAGCACAACACAAGCACAACACATACATAGTACAAGCATAGCATGAGCATAACATGATCATAACCCCTTTAGAACACTACACAAACTCTCCGAAGACAAGGCACAAACTTTTCATGAGTCCATCATCCTCATAAACATAAATAAAAAATAAGAGTAAATGAATACTCTTCACGCAAGGAAAACACACATGCTTTTTCAATGTTCATTGTTCATGCCAAGATACACATGTGCATAACTCATTTTTCACTCACATGGGATCACACGCACTCTTAACAACACATCTTCATAGCACATCTTCACTCACATGGGATATATCCCATGTTTCATGATGCATACACGATACATGGGATAAAATCCCACTTTGAAAAAACTCAAAAAGGATTTCTCTCATTTTTTTGAAAACACTCACCACGTGCCTTTTCACATGGTGTGTGTATTATTGTTTCTCTTTTTCTTCTTTTAAGCATAAGTTTTGCCCCCATAAATATTTTTCTACATTCACAATTTTATTTAAACAAAAATTGATCATTTTGTTTTTTGATTGAAATAGATACATTTTAAGTGAGAGCACCCTCTCTCATTTAAAAATTTAAACAAAAAAACAAAAAAAAAACAAAAAAAAAACAAAAAAAAAACAAAAAAAAAACAAAAAAAAAACAAAAAACAAAAACAAAAAAAAACAAAAAACAAAAAACAAAAAACAAAAAAACAAAAAAACAAAAAAACAAAAAAACAAAAAATAAACAAACCATAATATTTCAGTTTGCCTAAAATTAGGCAGACTTAACAATCTCTTCTTATGTCATATTTGAGCAGTCTGAGATTGGTCTCTGGTTTGGGCTTAGGGCATGTAATTCATAAAAAAATTCATTGGACTATAAAACTATTTCTCGTTCCTCATATGAGAAAAAGTTTTCCAAAAATTACATACCTAGAACTCGACTTTTCCCTTCGAGCCATTAGCTCTCCCTTGATCCAACCAAAAATAGGAGAGAAGTTTAAACATTATCATTTATTTTCGGCTCATAAGTTTCCTTTTGATCATTGTGATCCCTAGAAGTGGCTAAAGTAAAAATCATTTCATTTACTTTCAACTCATAAGTCGCCTCTTAATCAGTGCCTAAAGTAAAAGTTATACTATTAGGGATTTCTTTGATATTCTTGTTTGTCTCAAAATAAAAACATGAGGAATCTAAATTGACCATTCTCGATCTCCTTGAAGAAAGTTTTATAGCAATATGACTTTTTCTAGTCATATCATCAGTCTTACCATCACTAAGTGGTTGTTGAATAGTAAGTATGGACTTCTTTCCTACAAAAAGTGTATTATCCATACTAACATACTTAGACTAACGTAGCTTGGAGTCAATGCAAGTATTTTCTAGCCATGCATTTATCCAATCCGAGCTAACCAGTATAGAAGGTATTTTTTCTTCTACCATCTCTATTGTCAGCATTTCTTTAGAAAACTTTCATTGATTCTTTTTGAACTTGCCTATAAAACCCGTGCTATCAAACATTTTTTATGGACAGTAGGTTCATCCAAACCTCTGGGATATATCAAACATCCCTAAAAAATAGTTAGTATCCCATATTTGTCTCCAGACAAACATAATTGATGCTCAATATTTTTAAGGTTCTTCCATCTCCCATCCTGACAATTCCATAGTTCCTGAAAAAACATGTTTTGGTTCAGTGTGATGTGTAAGGTTGTAGTCATATCTACAACCCTGTCACTTTCCAAATTAATTTTATCATATAGTATACTATAGGCCAAAAAATATAATGTCATCTTCTATGATAAAATTACTAGGCATCCTTCTGATTACATATCTCTTCTTATGCTCCTCTTGAAGTCCCCTTCACTTGGGATAGTTCCTCTTAAAATGTCCTATTTGATTATAGTAGTAATATTTTACTAAGAACTTCCCTTTGAGAGAAATCCAACTTCTCATCATGAGTTTGAGTTATGAGCTTGATCTATTTTTCATTTTATTGTCCTCGGATACGAGACTATCTTGAGAAGTCTTTTTTTCCCTCCATCTCACAACCTTACTTACCAAAATTTTAGTGATGATCATCATGTTAAGCACATTATTTGGAGTTGAGGTAATTAAGAAGATTACGAGAATTTCTCAATTCTCTAGAAGTAAGCTAAGAAGTAGAGATGCTTGAACCTCAACATCTAGTACTATTTTCATATATACTAGTTGATTAATTAATAATTAAAAAAAGACTTAAATGTGCATTCATATTAGTTCCATCTTGATATTACATCTTTGTCATTCACCAGATTATCATGATTTTATTTCTCGATATATTTTTCTCATATATTAATTCTAACTTTTTCCACAAATCATCAACTTTTACAAAAACCAAGATGTGATAGAAATTTATCTTTCTAATCCATTATCTAATTATGGTAGAGGCTTTATCTTATAATATTTTTCACGTGGCCTCATCAATACTTTCTATGTTTGGATCACCATAAGTCAGTTTAAGTAGATCTATCATCATAAATGATTTATCTTTTTTATTTTTCTGGTTGAGTAATTGGAAAGTTCCAATTTAATCAAACCAAACAAATCATTTTTTTTCATTATTATTAAAGAAATAATCCAATTTTTGAAAAAAATATATCAAAACCTTAAAAAGAAACCTTTTCTTTGATACCATTGTTGGGGACCGATTGAGATATTGCTTGAAAATTATGAATAGTTATGAAACAAATTCTCAGTCTAACTTTTAGATCTATTTGATATTTTTAATCTTCTTAAAATGATTAGAAATTTTTACCCAAAAAAACACAACGGAAAAATAATTTTTCAGGTTATATAAATTTTCTATCAAGCAATGTAAATAGATAATTTTCAAACTAACTGAAATAATTATATATTTATGTTTCTCTGCTTATGTTAGAATGTATAAAATAAATACTACAAATAACACATAATCATAATAAATATTATATCCCACAAAATGACAGAATATTTATACACACACAAAGTTTCAATATCCAAATTATAATAGATCAGACAAAATGTAAAATATTTAAAAATTCTTGTAGAATAGTATTTTAAATAATGGAATTGGTATTTTAGAAGAAATTTGAGTACTTCTATTTAACATGAGTATAGCATGAGCACAGTACGAACACAACATGAGCACAGTACGAACACAACATGAGCACAACACAAACATAATTTCTTTAGAACACCACACGAATTCCTCATAAACTAGGCAGAAAATTCACACTAATCCAACATCCTTTTAAACATAAATAGAAAATGAAAGTAAACGAACACTCTTCACACAAGGAAAACAAACATGACGAATTCATTGTTCACTATTCATGCCATGAACAATACATGTGCACAACGCATCTTCACTTGCATGGGATCACATGCACTCTTTATAGAATGTTTTCATAGCACACCATCACTAACATGGGAATTATCCCATTTTCAGAAATTTCACATATAAAAAACATGGGATACAATTTCTCTCTAAAAAACCTCAAATGGGATTTCTCGAATTTTCGCAAAACACTCACCACACACATTTTTGTGTGGTGCGTGTATTCCCATTTAACTTTTTATTTGTTTAAGCAATATTTTGCCCCTCGTAATTATTTCTATATGCACACATGTTTTAATAAAGATCTGGCTGTCTATCTATTTGTATATCTATCTATCTAGCTTTCTATCTATTTGTCTATTTATCTATCTATCTATCAATCAATTTGTCTATCTATTAGTCTGTCTATCTATCTATCTATCTATCTATCTATATGTCTATCTATCTATCTATATATTTGTCTATCTGTCGGTCTATCTATCTATATATCTATGTCTATCTATCTGTCTATATGTCTGTCTATCTGTCTACCTATTTATCTATATATCTATCTATCTAATTGTCTAACTATCTGTCTACTATCTGTTAGTATATATGTTTGTCTAACTATCTAACTATCAGTCTACTAATCTGTCTGTATATCTATCTCTCTCTCTATCTGTCTATTTATCTATCTAAATATATGTATGTATGTATGTATGTATGTATGTATGTCTATCTATCTATCTATCTATGGGTCTATATGTTTGTCAATTGGGTTGTCTATATATATATATATATATATATATATATATATCTATTTGTTTGTATGTCTATCTATCTATCTATCTGTCTGACTATCTATTTATCTATCTATATGTCAATCTATCTTTGTATCTGTATGACAATTTGTTTGTCTATTTATATATCTATCCGTCTGTCAATCTATTTATCTATTCATCTCTCTGTCTGTCTATCTGTCAATCTATCTGTCAGTCTATCTATCTATCTTTGAATCTGTCTACCTGTCTGCCTATCTATTTGCCTATATGTCATTCTATTTGTATGTGTGTGTGTGTGTATATATATATATATATATATATATATATATATATATATATATATATATATATCTATCTAACCTATCTGTCTCAACTATCTTTCTGTCTATCTATTGGTCTATCTATTTGTCTATCTATCTGTTTGTTTATCTATCTATCTATCTCTCTATATATCTCTCTCATCGATGAGTCTCAACTATCTGTCTGTCTATCTGTCTGTCTATCTGTCTATGTATTTGCCAATGTATCTGTTTATCTATCTATCTATCTATCTATCTATCTGTCTATTTGTTATCTATCTAGCTGTGTATATTTCTAACTATCTGTCTATCTATCTATCTATCTATCGATCTATCTATCTATCGATTGATCGATCGATCGATCTATCTATCTATCTATGTGTCTGTATGTCTATTTATTTGTCTATCTATTTGTCTATCTATCTATCTATCTATCTATCTGTCTGTCTGTCTGTCTATCTATTTATCTATTTTTTTGTCTATCTATCAATCTATTAGATTGTCTATCTATCTGTCTATCTATCGGTCTGTCTATCTCACTATATCTGTCTATCTATCAGTCTTATTATCTCACTATATCTGTCTATCTATTTGTCTATCTGTTGTCAATCAATCAATCAATCAATCTGTCTATCTATCTACCTATCTGTATGTCTGTCTATTGATCTATCTGTCTATCTATCTATCTATCTATCTATCTATCTAGTTTTCTATCTGTTTGTCTATATGTCTGTCTTTTTGTCTATCTAATTGTCTATTTTCTGCCTATCTGTTTATTAGACTATTTGTCTATCTGTCCATCTATCTGTCTGTCTATCTGTCTGTCTATCTATCTCTTTATCTAATTTTTTATCTGTCTATCAATCAATCAATCAATCAATCAATCTGTCTGTCTATCTATCTGTCTATCTTTCTATCAATCAATCTATCCATCTATCTGTCTATTTATCTAACTATTATTTTATCTGTCTATCTATTTATCTGTCTGTCTATTTATCTGTCTGTCTATATGTCTATATATATGCGTATCTATCTGTCTGTCTATTTGTTTATTTGTATGTCTATTAGTCTGTCTATGTGTCTATGTTTTGTCTATCTATCTATATGTCTATCTACCTATCTATTTGTGTATCTATCTATCTATCTATCAATCAATCAATTTATCTATCTATCCGTATCTCTACCTATATATCTATCCCAATATGTATGTCTATCTATCTGTCTATCTATCTGTCTGTCTATATATCTAACTATCTATTTGTGTATATGTATATTTATCTGTCTATCTATCTATCTATCTATCTATCTCTGTGTATATCTATCTATCTATCTATCTATCTGCCTGTCTATTTGTCTATTAATCTGTCTATCTATCTATCTATCTATCTACAAAGATATGTGTCTATCTATCTATCTGTCTATCTGTCTGACTGTCTGTCTATCCATCTGTCTATCTGTCTGACTGTCTGTCTATCCATCTGTCTATATAAATGTCTATCTGTCTGTGTATCTATCTATCTCACTGTCTAGCTATCTATATGTCTATTTTTCTATCTATTAGTCTGTCTACTCTCTATCTATTTGTATATCTATCTGTATGTCTATCTATCTATCTATCTATCTACTTGTGTATCTATCAATCAATCTATTTGTTTGTCCATCTATCTGCCTATCTGCCTATCTTGTGTCTATATATTTTTCTATCTATCTATTTTTCTATTTGTCTGTCTATCTATCTATTTATTTGGCTGTCTAGATATCTATCTATCTATCTATCTATATATCTATCTATGTATGTATGTATGTATCTATCTGTCTGTCTATCAGTCTATCTTTCTATCTGTCTCTGTCTATCTATCCATCTTTCTATCTGTCTGTCTATTTGTATGTCTTTTGTTTGTTTGTCTGTCTATCTATCTGTCTGTCTATCTCTCCTTGTTCCTATCAATATATTTATCTATCTATCTATTTATCTATCTATCTATCTATCTACCTACCTACCTACCTATCTACCTACCTACCTACCTACCTACCTATCTAACTATCTGTCTATCTGTCTGTCTATCTGTCTAGCTATTTATCTATATGTATGTCTATCTATCTGTCTATTTGTCTGTTTGTCTATCTATCTATCTATGTATCAATAAATGTGTGTGTGTGTGTGTGTGTGTGTGTGTGTGTGTGTATATATATATATATATATATATATATATATATATCTATTTGTCTGTATATCTGTCTGTCTATTTGTCTATTTATCTGTCTGTCTATATGTCTATCTATATGTCTATCTATTTGTATATCTATTTTTATATCTAATCCTGTTTATCTATCTGTCTATCTATAAATTATATCTATATATTTAACTATTTGTCTATCTATCTGTCTATCTAAGTATTTTTCAATCTATCTGTTTATCTATTTATCTATCTATCTATCTTTCTATGTGTCTATCTGCGTGTCTATCTATCTATCTATCTATCTATCTATTCATCTATCTATCTGAGTGTTTATCTATCTATCTATTTGTCTGCCTATCTGTTTGTCTATCTATTTGTCTATTTGTTTGTCTGACTATTTGTCTATATATCTCTCTATCTATTAGTGTATCTGTTTGGCTATATGTATGTCTATTAGGATATCTATGTGTCTGTTTTTCTATCTGTCTATTTATCTGTCCATCTATGTATCTATTTGTATATCTATCTATCTGCCTATTTATATGTCTATCTACTTGTCTATCTGTTTGTTTGTCTATTTATCTATCTTTCTATCTATTTGTTTATCTATCTATATATCTATCTATCTATCCGTCTGTCTGTCGGTCTATCTATCTATTTATCTTTCTATCTATAAAACTATCTGTGTATCAATCAATCAATCAATCTATCTATTTATCTATATGTCTATATGTAAATCTGTCTATTTATATATCAGACTATCTATGTGTCTATTTGTCTGTCCATCTTTCTGTCTATCTATCATTCTATTTTCTATCTATTTATCGGTCTATCTGTCTTTCTATTTATTTGTCTATCTGTCTATTTTTTTATCTAATTATGTGTCTATTTGTCTATCTATATGTTATTCTATATGTCTGATATCTGTATGTCTATCTGCCTATCTATCTATCTACCTATCTATCTATCGGCCTAAATATCTATTTGTCTATCTGTCTGTATATCTATCCATCTATTTGTCTCTCTTTCTATATGTATGTCTAATTTTCAGTCTATTTGTCTATCTATCTGTCTATCTATTTGTCTGTCTATTTGTTAGTCTATCTATCTGTTTATTTGTCTATCAATTTATCTATATATGTTTTGTTTATCTGTTTGTATATTTGTCTATCTATTTGTCTGTATCTCATTCTGTCTGTCTATTTATCTTTCTATATGTCTATCTACATGTTTATCTATCTTTTAGTCTATCTGTCTGTCTAAATGTCTAAATGTCTATATGTTTGTCTATTTGTCCGTCTGTCTATTTGTCTTTCTATCTATCTAATGTATGTATGTTTGTCTATCTACCTGTCTATCTATCTATTTATCTATATATCTATCTATTTGTCTATCTATCTGTCTATATGTTTATCAGTCTATATGTCTATCTATCCATCTATCTGACTATTTGTCTATCTATCTGTGTTTCTATCTATCTTTCTATCTGTCTGTCTATCTGTCTATCTATGTGTCTGTCTATCTGTCTATCTATGTGTCTGTCTATCTGTCTATTTATTTGTTTATCTATTTGTCTATCTATCTATCTATCTATTTGTATGCATATCTATTTGCCTATATATATATCTGTCTATCTATCTATTTGTCTTTATGTCTATCTATCTTTCTATCTATCTGATAGTCTATATATATGTCTATTTGTCTATCTATTTGTCTTTCTTTCTATTTGTCATTATGGTTGTCTATTAGTCTGTCTATATGTTTGTTTATCTGTCTATCTATCTGGCTGTCTATATATATGTCTATCCATTTATCTATTTATCTTTCTTTCTTTTTGTCTTTATGTTTGTCTTTCGGTCTTTCTTTCTATGTATTTTTCTGGCTGTCTATCTATCTATGTATATGTTTGTTTATATGTCTATCTATCTTTCAATTTATCTGTCTGAATATTTGTTTGTCTATTTGTCTATCTATCTATCTATTTGTATTGCTATCTGTCTATCTAGCTATTTGTCTTTTTGTCTATCTATTTGTATTTTTATTTATCTTTCTATCTATATGTCTATGTATCTATCTGTCTATCTCACTAATCTATCTCACCTATTTGTCTGTCTATCTTTCTGTCTATCTATTGGCCTAGCTGTCTGTTTATTTATTTTTCTATCTATCTGTCTATTTGTCTATCTACCTATCTCTCTATCTATCTGTCTATGTATTTGTTTGTTTATCTGTCTATTTATCTATAAATCTATATGTCTATCTATCTATCTGTCAATTTGTCTGTATATCTGTCTATCTATCTATCTATCTATCTATCTATTTGTTTGAATATATGTCAATCTATTTGTCAATATATTTGTCTATCTATATGTCTGTCTATCTTGTTGTCTAAATATATGTCTATCTATTTGTCTTTCTTTCTATTTGTTTTTTTGTCTATCTATCTGTCTGTCTTTCTGTATATCTATTTGGCTATCTAGCTTTCTCTCTATATGTATGTCTATTTCTGTATGTCTATCTGACTTAGAGGTGTCAGGCCGGCTCGGCCCATTTTTTTGGAGCACGAGCGTGCTTTCGTGCCTGGCCCGGCACGGTTACTGTACCATGCCGTGCCCGGTCCAGCACGGTTTAAAAAAGCCAAGCCCGGCACGGCCCTACGGGCCAGGCCGGGCCTTTCGAGGCAGAATTTTTTTTTAAATATTAAAATATATTTAAAATTTTAGATATTGTATAGTATTATATATTTATAATTTTAAAAATGTTAAAATTAAATTTTTTTTTAAAAAAACAAAGTTTAATTTTTTTTTGTAATATCAAATTAGTTTAAATTTTATTATAATTATTAATTATATAATAAAGTTATTAATTTTTAAAAGAAAAATTAAAAAAAAAAAATAAATCAATACATTATGTTAGTAAAAATAAAAATTAAAAAAAACATAAACAATACAAATAAAAAATTACCAATCATCCATTTGAAAACGAAGGTCCGAACAAAACAAATTATAGTTTCAACACAACGTACAAACAAAGTGTACAATCAATAAAAAATAATATCGAAAACAAAAAACAGTAGATCATCATCAATCGTCAATCGGCATATCATGAGAATCATCAGCCGCAATATCAAGATTAGTATCATATGGATTATCATCATCGGCAATCAACTCCTCCGACATCGTAGTGAATGTGGATGCGACTGCAGTCCCAGTCCCAGTCCCAGCTCCAGCATGATTATGGATGCTAAACCTCAAATCCTCCCAATCCTTCAAACAAGCCAATGTCTCAACCGTATCTGGACGTAATCTCGATCTCCTATTCGAAATCACGTTCACTGCAACAGAAAAAGCAGACTCCGATGCTACGCTCGACACCGGATGAGTCAGTAGATCTCGTGCCATCCTAGATAGCACGGGAAAAGTGGACTCATATGATTTCCACTACAGTAATAAATCAAGATTCTTAGTCTCAGAATGTGATAGGATTGAGCAGTAATAGGTATCTAAGTACCGAGACAGCTCGCTCCTATGTGATGGTCCACCCCTACGTTTCCCCCTCGCTAGCTGGATGGAAAAATCGACATCTCCGAATAAGGTATCAATGTCCGTAATCACAGTCTCACTACCACCACCACCATACCTAGTATCGTAGTATGTAAACAGGTCAGTCAACTTTTCGTGAATGAACACTTCAGGTGGGTCTTTCAGGTTCATGCACGAGGAAATGTAAGTCATGGTATTTTCTACCCCTTCCACCTTAACCCTAGGGTCCATGCATGCAGCGAGGCAATAAAGAGATGGAACGGTGGACCAGTACTTCAAGTACTTGGTTTCCATCTCTGCAACCATATGGCTAAGTGTCAGGTCAGCTCGATACTTCCTAAACATGTTACTAATATTGCATATGCACCGGAGTGCAATGCAAGTGGTGGGCGTATAAACCGACAAACACATGTTTGTAGTATCATAAAATATATTCAGGAATTTTATAAATGAAATTCCTGAAGCCTAGTCAGTGTCGTCAATAATAAGTTCGTCACTCTTACTATTAACATAATCGGATATCACGTGTTCGTATCCAACACATGATTCTAACATCAGGTACGTGTAATTCTAACGATGTCTCACATCCGATTGGAATTTCTTCTTCTTAAGATACATAGACAAACAGAGACTACCAAACTCTTGTGGTTTGCGAGGAGTACGAATATATTTTAGTGCACTACGTATATTATCCAACGCGGGGGAACACACCTTCATACCCACTTGAAAAATCAGGTTAATCACGTGACACATGCATCTGACATGAAAGATCTTTCCTAATGGTGCGTCTCTAATATTTTTAACAAACATATTGATCGCTACTCTATTATTAGATGTGTTATCGAATGTGACACTAAAAATTTTATTTTGAATTTTATATTCCCTAAAGATTTTCACCATACACTCAAAAATAGCCGGGCTATCATGAGGATGAAAAATCTCAGAGAATCCTAAAGTTTGTTTATTGATTGTCCAGTTAGAATCTACATAGTGGCTGGTGAGACATGCATAAGAAGATTCATCATGACTTGTCCATATATTGGACGTCACGGACACCACTCCACTAATGCCATAAATTCCTTAATTATTTTTTGTTTTTCTAACTTATATATCTTTAGTATGTCATTCCTATATGTGGACCTAGGAATCCTACGACGGGTAGGCTGAAAATATGTCTGCATGATGTGCACTACCCTTGGATCTTCCGAAAATCAGATCGGAAGACCTATCAATATGATAAGTCTGGCCATGCCGTCCCTACCCAACTCGCTGGAATATATGAAGGGAGTAAATTTTGAGACTGAACTCGATCCAGTCTCAAAAAATGCAGTGCCAAGTTGGGTTTTCCTAGGATCTAATGGTCCATGTTTTTTGGTGCATAATTCGGCATGCCTTTTAAGGTGCCCAGTCCCAAATGAACTCTTACATGTTAAAAGTCCCATACAATATTTGCACTGTGCCATTTCTTGTTCCTCACCCATAACATTTTTTTTGCGTTATTATATTAAAATGAGTCCAAACTACAGAATTCCTCCGAGTTTTTTGTTTTTTAGAAGTTTGGGTTGAGACGACTGGAGAAACTAAAGTTTCAGCAGCCTCAGACCTCTGTGTAATATTTTATTTTCTAAATTTAAATATGTTTCAGTTGTATTTTTCATTTTTTATGATTTTTATTTTTCTTAATTTTGGTCTAGAGAGAGAAACTATAGAGAGAGAAAGTTAAAAAAAATCGTAAAATAAATTACCCGGTAAAAGCAGTGAGGTCAGTCACGTGCACGGTGCACCGCAGTCAAGCTTTAATGTTCAAAACTCAAGTCGAGATTCACGAAAATCTAAGCCGGATGCCAAAATCCCAAGGCCCGAGAGAGAGAAACAAGATTTTTGAGAGAGAAATAGAACGATTTGAGAGAATTTATGTTTTTGAAAAACATAAATGTTAAAGGGAGGGAGGTAGAATTTATAGATTATAGATATTAATTTTTTATAAAAAAAGATATTTTTTTTATTTTTTTGAATTTTTATTAATTTTTTAGGGGGCAGAATCATGAGGACCGTTGGATTCTGCCCCTAGCCGTTGGAGGCGAATCCAACGGCTGAAAATATATATTTTTATTATTTTTTATTTTTTTCTCGTTGGAGGAATCGGGGATCTAGGTCGGTTCGGGGCTTTTGGACTCGTGGAAGTGGGACCGAGGGTCGAGTCTAATCAGACTCGACCCACAGTCTTTTTTGCGGGAGGGGCGTGGGTCTTTCGTGGGGTAGCCTGTGCCCTGTAGGCAGTAGGCTCGAGTGACATCAGCACGGGACGAACCCGTGCCGATGTGCCGTGCCACGGGCCGAACCGTGCCGGGTCAAGCACGGCACGGCTCGTGCCGAGCCCAGGCATGGTTTTTTCTCGTGCCGGGCCGGGCTAGCCCGGCCCGGTTGACACCTCTAATCTGACTGTATATCTATTTGTGTATCTATCTATCTATTTGTCTTTCTATCTATCTTTCAATATGTTTGTCAATCAATCAATCAATCAATCTATCTCAATTATCAATTTCAACTATCTATCTGTATATCTGTCTGTCTATCTATCAGTCTATTGTCTATATTCTATTTATCTATCTGTCTATCTATTTGTCTGTATATCTATTAGTCTATCTCTTTGTTTATATGTTTGTCTATCTATTTGTCTATATATTTGTCTTTCTGTCTGCCTTTCTATTTGTATGTATATATATTTGTATATCTTCCTGTCTATATATCTGTCTATCTATCTGTCTGTCTATCTGGTTGTCTATATATATGTCTATCTGTCTGTCTATCGAGTTGTCTATATATATGTCTATCTACCTATCTATTTGTCTTTCACTATGTCTATTAGTTTGTCTTTTTATCTATCTATCTGGTTGTTTATCTATCTCTTTATATGTCTGCCTATATGGTTGTTTATCTGTCTGTATATCTATCTATCTATTTGTTTGTCTATCCGTCTATCTATCTATTTGTCTATATATATATATATATATTTGTTCTTTATCTATATTTCTATCTCTATGTATATCTATCTATCTATCTATCTATCTGTATGTCTATCAATCTATCTATCTATCTATCTCACCTATATGTCTCAACTATCTATCTATCTATCTATCTATCTATCTGTTATTCTATTGGTATACATGTTTATCCATCTTTTTATCTATCTGTCCATATATATATCAATCAATCTATCTATCTATCTGTCTGTCTGTCTGTCTGTCTTTCTATCTATCTGTCTGTCAATCTATCTGTCTATTTGTCTATCTATTTATTTATCTATTTGTTTGTTTATCTGTCAATCTATATGTTTGTCTATCTATCTATCTATCTATCTACCTATCAATCAATTTATTTATTTATTAGTCTATCTATCTATCTTTCTATATGTCTACATGTATGTCTATCTATCTATTTATTTGTCTGTCTATATGTCTGTCTGTCTGTATATTTATTAGTCTATCTTCTTGTCTATCTATCTGTCTATTTATCTGTCTGTCTATCTGTCTGCCTATTTGTCTGTCTATTTATTTATCTATCTGTCTATCTATTTCTTTGTCTATTTGTCTATCTATATTTCTATCTATTTGGTTGTCTTTATATACGTCTATATCTATCTATCTTTCTCTTTGTTTGTCTTTCTATTTGTCTATCTGTTTGTCTTTCTGTCTGTCAATCTAGTTGTCTATCTGTCTCTCTATATGCATGTCTATATGTTTGCCTATCAGTCTATCTATTTGTCTCTCTATCAATTTGTCTATCTGTCTATCTATTTGTCTATCTGTCTATCTATTTGTCTTTCTATTTATCTTTCTATCTGTATGTCTATCTATCTATCTATCTATCTATCTCATTTATCTGACTCACTTATCTGTCTGTCTATCTTTCTTTCTATCTATTAGTCTATCTGTCTTTCTATCTATTTGTCTATCTATCTGTCTATTTGTATGTCTATCTATCATTCTATCTATCTGTTGTCTATCTGTCTGTTTATCTGTCAATCTATATGTCTATCTATCTATTTGTATGTCTATCTGTCAATTAGTCTATTTATTTGTCTGTCTATCTGTCTATATATCAGTTTGTTTATCTGGCTGTCTATCTGTTTGTATATCAGTTTGTTTATCTATCTATCTATCTTTCTATTTGTCTATCTATCTTTTTGTCTATTAGTCTATCTATTAGTTTTTCTATCTGTCTATCTATCTATCTGTCTGTCTGTCTATCTTTCTTTCTTTCTATCTGTCTGTCTATTTATTTTATATCTATATGTCTATCTAGCAGTCTATTTGTTTATCTATCTATGTTTCTATGTGTCTATCAATCTGTATGTATATATGTCAGTC